>CAUYLG010049803.1:0-42233 GCA_963573385.1 Cacajao melanocephalus
TGTCACTGAGGCAGGAGTCCAGTGGTATAATCGTGGCTCACTGCTGCTCCAACTTCCCAGTCTTAAGCGAGCCTCCCACCTTAGCCTCCCAAGTAGCTGGGACTACAGTCACACACCACTATGCCCGGCTAAGTTTTTGTATTTTTTTATAGAGACGGGGTTTCCCCATGTTGCCCAGGCTAGGACAATGACTTGTTCACTTTCTAGGTAAAGTGTTGAGGGAGAGTTGAAGAGGGTCTAGATTAGGGCTTCTGGATGCTGGATTTCTTCACCGAGATGTAAGCCCCTAGAGAATTGGGTTTGGCTAGCCCTTTGGTGCCCACAGATGCGTCTGACTAAGGGTAGAGGCGCATGTCTTTCTTGAGGAGCCCAGAGCCGGAGGCAGTGCTGTTTGAGATTAGGCCCCCTCTGGTGTGCCCTTGAGAGAATTCCCATTGTGTGGCAGTGCTCAGCTGCTCCCATCTGGCATGGGTCAAATAATGAGATTTGTGAGCATCTTACAACCATCCCTGTGCCCCAGCCAACCCGGGGTTCTGGATACAGGAGAGGCAGCTAAGCTGCTAGCTGGTCTCCAGCAGGCTTTGCTCAGTGGCCATCAACACCAGGTAGCTTGGCAAGCCTGCCTCCTGTGTGACTGTGGGCCCCAGGGCAGGGTGGCAGATGTTGACAGCCTCTAGCACCTCAGGTACATTTGCCCATTGGCCTCTGGAGGAGTGGCTCCTTAGGTTTCCTTCATTATCTTACCCTTTCTCCTGGCCCCCAGAAATTACCTTGTTTTTAGATGGGTCCCCAAAGCCTAGGCCATCTTGGCTGAAAGATGTGAAAGCCCTTTGCTCCTTTCAGGCCCCTGGAGATTTTGGTTGTGGCCTGATTGCTGGTGGCAGCTTAATCGGGGCCATAAGATAATTTATTGGAAGACCTGGTTACTTGGCATCTCAACCTGCCTCATCGCCTCTCTGAGCATCGTCTACTGCTTTCCACTTTGATCAGATTCATTCCTCTTGTCCCTGCAAACCTTCAGGGGAGGCCAATTTTCAAGGCCTCTGAGCCTTAGGAGTAAATCACTCTGGGCGAAGACTGCATGTCACTGCCTCTATGCGGCTTTCTTCACCCTCCTTTGAGTCCTCCTCCAAGTCTAAGCCATTGTGATTAGCTACATCCTGCGAAGTCTTTTCTGGAATTGAATAAAGCCCTTGCTGGGAGCCGGAAACATTGGTTCTAGTTCTTCCTGTGGTGAAGGTTTGTTTTGCCCTTATTTCACAGCACTCATACCTTAAGAAGAGATAAACTTTCCAGCCCTTCTGATACAATATCTATTTATTATTTAATTTGTTGATCATCTTTCCAGCAAGAATGTATGCTCCATGGGTGGTTTTTTTGTTGCTGCTTCCCATTCCATTCCTAGCCCCTGGAGCAGTTCCTTACCCAGACATGTCACCTGTCAATAGTTAGCAAATTAGTTGATAGAGTGTTAGGTGTTACGGTGTTCGGGACCATACTGGGTGCTTCCTTCAGTGGCCACTGCTCCACAGACATGAGGTGTTCTACTCTGTCAAAGATGCGGACACTGAGGCACAGAGGCCAAGTATTTGTGCAAGGCTGTAGGGCTTATATGGCCAGCCACATCATTGCTGACCACTTAGCACATATCCTCCTTTGTATAATGAGCAAGAGCCTCCTGGTTCTCTTGAGTATTAAGGTGGGTGTGGTTATTGATATGACTGAGGGCATCAGAGTTCCATTTAAGAGGTGTTTGTGGCTGGGCGTGGTGGTTCACACTTATAATCCCACCACTTTGGGAGGCCAAGGTGGGTGGATCACTTGAAGTCAGAAGTCGGAGAGCAGCCTGGCCAACATGGCAAAACCCCATCTCTACTAAAAATAGAAAAAATTAGTCGAGCATAGTAGTGGGTGCCTGTAATCCTAGCTAGTTGGGAGGCCGAGGCACTAGAATTGCTTGAACCCAGGAGGTGGAAGCTGCAGTGAGTCAAGATCACTCCACTGCACTCCAGCCTGCATGACATAGCAAGACTCTGTCTCCCAAAAAAAAAATTGTTTTTATATTTTTTTTTTAAGATGGAGTTTCACTGGTCACTCAGGCTGGAGCTCAATGGCGTTGTCTTGGCTCACTGCAACCTCTGCCTCCTGGGTTCAAATGATTCTCCTGCCTCAGCCTCCCGAGTAGCTGGGATTACAGGTGCCCACCACCACACCTGGCTAATTTTTGTATTTTCAGTAGAGACGGGGTTTCACCAAGTTGGCCAGGCTAGTCTCAAAACTCCTACCTCAGGTGACCCGCCTGCCTCAGCCTCCCAAAGTGCTGGGATTACAGGTGTGAGCCACTGTGCCCAGCCTAGATGTATTTTCAGTGGATAATTGTATCAGACCCTGCCTCCCAGGTGGGATTTGAGGGCTCTGTGTACCTGTGTAGGGCTGGGTGGGCTAAACAGAAGAGCTGCTCATCAGAGCATCTCCCTGTGGACTGGCTGCAGAGTTACAGGGTCCTTCTGGTTCTGATGTGCTTCCCACAGCCCCTTTTCTGCTCACTCTTTCTTTGCTCATAGGAATGCAGTCATATGAGACATGGTGATAGAATTTGGTTCCAGTCTACCACTCTTCCTGCCTGCCTAACAATCTGTTTGTATCCATTAGCAGACTGCTTTGTATATGATAGACACAGATGCACATATGCATACACAGTCCCTGACTTAGGGTTTCATTTAGGATTTTTCAACTTATGATGAATTTATTGAGAGTTAGCCCCATTGTAAGTCAAGGAGCATCTGCACATCATATACATATATACCATGAATATACATAATTATATGTCACACTCCTGCTACAGTGGGGGGGTAATCAATATCTGAAGTGCTTATAATAGCTTTATTGAGGGGGGGAACCTCTAAGAATAACAGAATAGGGAGCCACGGTGACTCAGGACAGTTGTCCTGGTGCTTGAGGAGGCGAGGCTGTACGTTGAAGGCCGGGCTGGGCAACATTTAAAGAAAATAACAGAATAATTATGTAGACCTTAAGTAATAAATCTATAAGATTGAAGAAAGCCCTGAAGTCCTCCCAACTTCCATCCCATCCGTCACCTGTCTGTGCTGCACTATGAGCCTCATGGCTTTGTTCTCACTGGGCTGCCCTGAATCTCCTCCTTGGTCTACAGTCTGGTTTGTTCAGTCTCCCATCTGTTCTCACTGGACACAGGTAACACGGTCTCTAAATGCACATCTCAACATGTCACGTCTATCGTAAAACCCTCATGGCCCTGCCCCGAGGGTGTAGGCTTGTTATGATCCGAACCTTCCGCACCTTTGTTGTCCTCAGTTCTCTCTCCACCTCCATGTGGTGTTTGTCTGGGGCATCCCTCATCCCTTCTGCCCACCCCACCCACACCCATTGTTTTTTGACACTTTAGGCCCCATTCAGTCTTGGTTCCTCTAGACAGCTGGTCCTCTGCGGTTGGACTGGGGCTGCAACTCCTTTGCTGCTTCCACTCACTTACGTCACCAGAGTCTCACGCCGTGTCTGAGCTCACTGGCCGCCTTTTAGTCCCTCTGCCTGTGCATGGCAGCTGCTCCCTGCTTCTTTTTGAAGAAGGAGATTTTGTCTAAGTCACAGCTCCAGGTTCTCCTAGTATTATTTTTAAATCTCTTGGCTGGGCACAGTACCTGTAATCCCAGCACTTTGGGAGGCCAAGGCAGGTGGACCACCTGAAGTCAGGAGTTCGAGACCAGCCTGATGAACATGGAGAAACACCATCTCTACTAAAAATACAAAATTAGCTGGGTGTGGGGGCTTATGCCTGTAATCTCAGCTACTCGGGAGGCTGAGGCAGGAGAATCGTTTGAAACCAGGAGGCGGAGGTTGCAGTGAGCCGAGATCACGTCATTGCACTCCAGATTGGGCAACAAGAGCGAAATTCTCTCTCAAAAAAGATAAGTAAATAAATAAGTTTTAAAAAAATTCTCTTTTACAGACTTTATCTACCCGCCTTCCCAAGTTTTCACACATCCATCCCAGTTCTCACTTAGGAGTTTCCAGCTACCTGTGGCCCTTTCTCCCTGGGTATCTCACACATAGCTTTTCTAAAACTATCTTCAGCATCTCTTTTATTCCCCCTTCCCTCATTTGGTTTTATGGCATCTGTCTGGCAGATTAAGAAGCTAGACACCTTGGCACGAGTTGTTTCTCCTTTCACCTTGGAAGCTTTAGGAATCTCTGGCGTCTGGCTCTCCTGCCCAGTCAGACATGACCACTTCTCTACCCCATCTCCTCTGTTCTTAGTGGTGGGGGCACCATCAACACCCAACTCTCACCCTCATATATTCCTTCAATAAATATGAGCATCTGCTTTGTGCAAGGTCGTGGCTAGGTACAAAGTAGAAATAGCCCTGTCCTTGTAGCACTTACGTAAGTGAGAGAGCATACTGGACGAGAGGCTGGAGGGTGCTGGAGCCCTTTCTGAAATGGAGTACATGTTGGCGGAAGGAGGCGGCAAGGGTTCCTTTGGAACACTAAATTTGAGTAATCTGAAAATCACCATCAGTGTTCCTTTCTAGAATTAATGTATCTGATTCTGCCACTAACATACCTATTTGAGGAGGTTTAAGTCCAGGCTCTGTTTGCTAGGTGTGGACGACTTTGGGCAAGTTACTTAACTCCTGAGAATCTTTAGCTGCCTCATGTGTAAAATGGGGACTGCAACAGTGCCTGTTTCTTTACTGGGTGATGTGAGGAGCACATGGATGACGTTCATATTTAGGAAGCACAGTGCCTTGTGCGTATGCCAGCCTTCCAAATTCCTTCCAGCTCTGACTCCTGACCCTTACTAAACCCAAAAGAGAGAGAGAAACAAATTGCTGTATGGGCTAGTGCATGGAGAATGAGGAAGCTCCGGAAGGCTTTGCAGGGAAGTAATAATGGTCTAGCTGGGCCGTGATTAGGGATGCAGGAGGCTGGTTTCAGAGTGGTGAGGGATGTGCAGGCCAGGACAGCCACAAAGGACATCTTCAGCCATAGTTGGAAGCCTCAATATCAACGAAATGGGAGGAGAGAGGCTTAAGAACAGCCCGGATGTGGGCCTCAGGTGTTTCCCTTTGCTCTCTAGGCTGATGTCTCCGTCTGCCTTTGTCAGTGGCATTTCTGTCTTCTAAATTCTGAGATACACTGTTGATGTGGATAATTTTCCAGTGGGGGAAAAAAAGCCCCTATGTTATAGGTGTGCACCCAAATGTAAGATATTTCTTGGGATCAGAAACATTTGTGGATATTAGAACCCAGGACATGTGGTGGATCTGGGACTGTCGGGTGGTCTGAATGGGCTTGTGAGTCCTAAGGTGATGTCTGTTCAAACCAAGTAGAGTCTCGTCCTAGCCAGAGCCTCTTCCCTGAATGTCTGTTTAAAGTTGAACACTTACCAGGTGAGGTGTTGCTTTGGGAAGCATTTGTGCATTTTTTTTTTTTTAAGGGGCCTTACTTTGTCACCTGGGCTGGAGTGCAGTGGTGCAATCATGGTTCACTGCAGTCTAGAACTCCTGGGCTCAAGTGATCCTCCTGTCTCAGCCCCTGCAGTAGCTGGGACTACAAGTGTGCGCCACCACATCTGGCTAGTTTTTTAATTTATTTTAATTTTTCGAGACAGTCTTGCTCTGTTGCCTAGGCTGGAATGCAGTGCTGCCATCTTGGCTCATTGCAACCTCCACCTCCCAGGTTCAAGTGATTCTTGTGCCTTAGCCTCCTGCATAGCTGGGATTATAGGCATGCACCACCACACCTCACTAATTTTGGTATTTTCAGTAGAGATGTGGTTTCACCATGTTGGCCAAGCTGGTCTCGAACTCCTGACCTCAAGTGATCTGCCCGCCTCGGCCTCCCAGAGTGCTGGGATTGCAGGCATGAGCCATTACCCAGCCTCATTATTTTAATTTTTTTGTAGAGGCAGGATCTTGCCATGTTAACCAAGCTGGTTTACAATTCCTGGACTCAAGAGACCCTCTCCCTTCAGTCTCCCAAAGTGCTGGGATTACAGGGCATGAGCCACTGTGCCTGGCCCATTTGTGCATTCTGATGAGAGCACCTGTAATCCCATAGTATGGGCCAGTCTGAGGAGATGCAAGTTACCCTTTTAACACAGTGAAGGGGATTTCAGCTCTAAACCATTCAGGTCAAGCTGGAGAATAAGGTGCTAAGGGAGTGAGATACTCACATTACGCCATTTTCTCACAGCCAGACCACCAAGTGCTGAAGAAAATCCTCAGCTCAGCTCAGACGGGCGGCATCTTTGGGCGTCTCCTGAGAGACCTGCTCCGGCCTCCCCTTCTCCTGTGCTTCTTGCACACTTAGTTCCTAACTCAGTTATAGCTGCCCACCGGCACCCTCCTCACCCTTCTGCCTCCACTAGATTCTGCACATAGGCCCTGTTTACTCACTGCCGTATTCCCAGGGCAGGGCTGTGCTGCTAATGAGGTAGGGGTACGCAGCCCCTTCTTAAACCTGGGTGGGAGGTTGAGGCAGGCGAATCGCCAGAGCTCAGGAGTTTGAAACCAGCTTGGCCAACATGGTGAAACCTTGTGTCTGCTAAAAATACAAAAATTAGCCAGGTGTAGTGGCACGAAGCTGTAGTCACAGCTACCTGGGAGGCTGAGGCAGGAGAATCACTTGAACCCAGGATGTGGAGGTTGCAGTGAACTGAGATAATGCCACTGCACTCCAGCCTAGGTGACAGAGGAGACTCCATCTCAAAAAAAAGCTGAGTGGGATTTATCATACAGCATTGTAGGGCTTGAGCAGGTTGGAGCTGGGCACTGGGAAGGTGTATTTGGCGAGACTGCCAGCCTGGTGCTGGGGGGCTGAGTATGGTGATGGGTATGTATCAGCCCACAAACACAGCGTTTACAGTGTGCCTGAACTGTTTTAGACACTCTATTGTAACAACTTTTGGAATCCTCGCACACCCTTGAGGTAGGTGCGGTTCTGTTCTATAGATAAGGAAATGGCGCACAGAGAAGTTCAGTGCAGTGCCCCAAGGTCACAGATTGGGGTTTGCAGGTGCCTGGTTTTTTGTTTTTGTTTTTGAGACAGAGTCTCACTCTATCGCCAGGCTGGAGTACAGCACGATCCCAGCTCACTGCAACTTTGGTTTTCCGGTTTCAAGCAATTCTCCTGCCTCAGCCTCCCAAGTAGCTGGGACTGCAAGCACACACCACCACACTCGGCTAATTATTTTTTTGTATTTTTAGTAGCAACGAGGTTTCACCATGTTGGGCAGGATGGTCACGATCTCTTGACCTCGTGATCTGCCTGTCCCAGCCTCCCAAAGTGCTGGGATTACAGGCATAAGCCACCGCGCCCAGCCTGTTTTTATTTGAGATGGAGTTTCGCTCTTGTTGCCCAGGCTAGACTGCAATGGCACAGTCTTGGCTCACTGCAACCTCCACCTCCCAGATTCAAGAGATTCTCCTGCCTCAGCCTCCCGAGTAGCTGGAATTACAAGCGTCCACCACCATGCTCAGCTAATTTTTTGTATTTTTTAGTAGAGATGGGGTTTCGCCATGTTGGCCAGGCTTAGTCTCGAACTCCTGACCTCAGGTGATCCACCCGCCTTGGCCTCCCAGAGTGCTGGGATTACAGGCGTGAGCCATGGTGCCCAGCCGGTGCCTGGATTTCAATCCCAGTTGCCTTGCTCAAGAGACGTGCTCTAATTGGAATGCCAACCAGGCTCCATACACCATGCTTAGGAATTAGGCCTTCATAAGGTGCCAGGAAAAGTTGCTGCAGCAAACTGGAAAGACGGGCTGGCAGTAGCATAGATGGATGCCCAGGGACAGGAGACCCAGTATGAGCAGGTACGGTCGTGGTTCGGAGGAGGATGACAGGGCAGCACTGGGGATGCACAGAAGGGTGGATGTGAGAGTGTTCTTGTCGTTTCTACCACCTGGGTCTCTCACCTACATCTACTTTGCAACTCCATCTCATTATGCTACTTCAGTGCGTTCCATGGTGTGGTCTCTGGAGCAGCAACTCCTGGGAACGTGTTAGAAATGTAAATTGGGGGGCCTAGCAGCCTGTGCTTCCTGAGCCCTCTGTGGGCTGTGGGAGAGCTTGATGCAGGCTCATGTTTGAGAAGCACTGGCCTAGTCTAAGCCACTAGCACCCAGCAGTGGGTGACCACAAGGGTCTTGTCCTTGCTTTGGCTCTTTGTTAGTCCCTCAGCCTTGCCCTGTGCTCAGGGCTCGTGGCTCCATTACCCACTGCATCGCTGACACTGAGTTTACCGTGGTCAGCGTCACTTCTCAGTGGGTCCCTGAATGAAATCCGAGGGTCTCTCAGCCTCTGCCTCTGATGATTTCTCTACATTTCCTCAAACCTTGTAGTTGGCTTACAAGTCCGCAGTCTCCCAGTTCACCATTCACCTGTGCCAGTGACAGAAGTCTCAACTGGACACACAGAATGCCTTGAGTGGCTCTTGTCTCCTCAACTCCGACAGTGAAATTGTGGGAAGAGCCTGAGGCCCTGGGCTCTGCTTGGCTCAGAAGCTCGGTCTCTTTCCTTCCCTTTGCTGAGAGTTGGTGTGGTCGTGTGTGGAAGTGCTGACTTGTACCTCTTCCCAGCAGTTAGCACAGTACCTTGCCAAGATGGCAGGAGCTGGAAAGAAGGGTAGGAGGTGGTATAATTATTACAGTTGCGGGCTTTGAGATCAGGAAGTCCTGTATGTGACAATGATGCTTACTTCCTGAGATAAATATAGAATTAAGGATGTCATTGCATAAAATATTCAGCAAAGAACCTAGTAACAGAAAGGACCAGTACATTATTGAACTGAGCTTTGTTATCAGTGATGTAAGTGGCAGCATTGATCAAATTGATATCTTTGTTTTTCAGGACTTGAAAATACTGGAAATCTGTCCAGATCCAAATTCTTCTGCAAGCCAGATGAGTAACCAGAGGGAATGAAAGGTTGAGAACACTTGACTTCCCTGCAGACCTTGGCATAGATCACTTCCTTTTCTGTACGTTGGCACCAAAGAGCACAATGAGTACAGTAAGTTTTATCAGCTCTTGAATTTTTAATTTTTTTAGGGCTAATTACCGTCTTCCTTGTAGCACGTTAATGAAAGTGAGTTCCATAATGGCACTTCTAAGTAACCTAGTTCTTGAAGGACTATGTATAGGATCTTTCTGGTAGTTACATCAAGTTACTTAGTGAGCTAAATTCCAGTCGTAAAGGGCAGTGCCTTGAAGACAGAACTCTGAAAAGGAATAGCTTAGGGTTTGAAAATCTCAGGCCTTCAGAGCAGTTGTCAGTATCATAGAAATACTAAACTTTGGGTTTGGTTGTTTCGTTTTGTTTTGTTTTTTGCCTAGGCTGGAGTGCAGTGGTGCTATCTCAGCTCACTGCACCCTCTTCCTCCGGGGTTCAACTGATTGTCTGTTGGTCAGGCTGGTGTTGAACTCGTGATCTCATGATCCGCCCACCGCAGCCTCCTAAAGTGCTGGGATTACAGACATGAGCCACCACACCAAGCCTTTTGACTTTTTGGTTTTAAAAATTATTTGTAGACTGGGCATGGTGGCTTACAACTGTAATCTCAACACTTGAAGGGGTTGAGACAGTAAGATCACTTGAGCCTAGGAGTTCAAAACCAGTGAGGGCAACATAGGAAAACCCCATCTCTACCCCCCCAAAAAATTTTTTTTTCTTTTTTCTTTCTTTTTTTCCTAGAGTGCTCAGCAGGAAATTTTTTTTCTTTTTTAATTAGCCCCAGCTACTTGGGAGGCTGAGGCGGGAAGATTCCTTAAGGCCAAGAGTTCAAGGCTAGAGTGAGCTATGATCACATCACTGCACTCTGGCCTGGATGACAAAGTGAGACCCTGTCTCTACAAAGTAAATAAATAAAAGTATTTGCAACTCAGTTTTCAGTTTTCCCTTCTACTTTATTTCCCTGTGACGTTCTTGGTTCAGTGTGAGCATACATAGTGAAGTTTCTTACATTCAGTGACCCAAGTTGATTCGTCATAATTACTGTTTAGAGCTTTTGTTTGTCTTTTGAGACGGGCTCACAGTGTTGCCCAGGCTGGAGTGCAGTAGTGCGATAATAGCTCACTGCAGTCTCCGACTCCTGGAGTCAAGCAATCCTTTCACTTCAGCATCCTGAGAATCTGGGATCATAGGCATGCACTACTATGCTTGGCCAAAAAAAAAAAAAAAAAAAAATTGGGCGCGGTGGCTCACGCCTGTTATCCCAACACTTTGGGAAGCCCAAGTGGGCAGATCACGAGCTCAAGAGATCGAGACCATCCTGGCCAACATGGTGAAACCCCACCTTTACTAAAAATACAAAAATTAGCTGGAGGTGGTGGCGCACGCCTGTAGTCCCAGCTACTCAGGAGGCTGAGGCAGGAGAATCGCTTAAACCCGGGAGGCGGAGGTTGCATTGAGCCAAGATCGTGCTACAGCACTCCAGCCTGGAGACAGAGTGAGACTTCATTTCAGGAAAAAAAAAATTGTAGGCATGGAGTCTTGCCTTATTGTCCAGGCTGATCTTGAACTCCTGGCTTCAAGCAGACCTCCCACCTGGGCTCCCAAAGTGAGCGACCATACCCAGACTGTGTAGAGTTTTTATCACATCTGTGAGGCACCTCTGGTGTGGTGTAACTCAGGTGTCACCTGGAACCCCTTTAGCTCTAGAGGAGATTGCCTGAAAGTCCCCCTGTCCCAGTTTATTCTCTACTGACAAAGCTCCCTCTGCAAGGTTGATCGAATGATCTCAACTCAAAACAACTGTTTTCTGAGACCCTGAATTCCATATCAGGCAGACCAGATGTGAAATGGCCTGCTAATCTCTTCCAGTGCTCCAGAGGTGCTGTGAATGGTACGGAAAGATGGATGGTGGGGGCAGGATGAGGCTGAACAAACAGTTCTAAGAAGGAACGGTGATGGAGATGCTGCTCACATCCCCTGACCCCTTTGGGTCCTCACCCTCTTCTGTTACTTCCAAACCATTCCTGGTCCGCATTGTGCTCCAAGGCCCACTTTTGATGTGATACACAAAAAAGCCTGCTTCTCTGACCTCCCTCCCACCTTTGTGCTTCACCTGCAGATTACCACGTAGCTCACCTGTAGGGAAATGGATGTTCTAAGCCTTACTACCTCTGAAGCCCCATCTCTGCCTAGGCCGGATCAGAACAGGCAAAAGAATGTAGCCTTTTATAAGTGTGCATGAAGAAATTGGTTAAAATTCCTAAAATTATGGTGTGGTTGCAGCTTATGTGGTTGTGATTAGATGGTCAGTTTTCACTAGAAGCTACAGACCTTGGAGGGCCCTGCTAGTTTAAAGGAGGAGAGTCATGACCAGAATTATGGGAGGGCGAGAGGGGAGAGCTCTGCAAATACTCCTGGACTTACTGAGCCTGTCCTCAGTGCTCCAGGGAAGCTACTTGGGAGGAGGCTCAGAGACAGTAGAGTGGGAGGGTGAAGGATGTCCTCGAGGGAGGTGACATTTAAGTGGGTTCTGGAAAGCTGTGCAAGCATTGGCCAAGTAAAGAAAGGGAGGGATGGGCACTCCAGGCAGGGAAGAAGCTCTGGTGAAAGGCATGGAGGAGCAGACAGGAAGGAGGATTCTTGGGGTTAGGGAGGGGTGGGGACATTCCTGTAATTACCCATGCAGGGAGATTTAGGGTCCAGGACCCATGGCTGCCTTTTTGGCTCCCTCCATGGGGCCCAGAAACCACACAGGTAGCCATGTAGGGCATGAAGGTCTCCTTAGCAGTGTCTAGTAAGACAGACTTGGTCTGCTGCAAGGAAAGGAGGCTACAAGGACATTGTCAAAGAGAAGGGGGTAAATATTAAAGAGTCCTAGGTAACCTGGTGGCTGCTGGAGAAACCCTTAAAGCACTGGGCAGTAGAACTCTCCTGAGGTTAGCGTCAGCTCCCTTGAGGCAAAGAGCGGCTGCCCACTTTGAGCTGCTGCTGTCACTTGGCCTCTGGGCCCCCCTAGGGCTGGTTCTGTGCTCCTTAGTCCGTGAGAAGTTGCTGGACCCAGCTTTATTTCCAAAATATCTCAAACTGTCACTTGTTAGAGTAGCATTGGAACACAAATAGAATTAGGCTTAGCCCTGTTGCCTAGCAAGGGCTTGGCTGTGTGGTGGGTGTTCCTGGGTCTTAAATGAATCTCACCTTCAGTATCTGGTCCTTTCAGAGTTTCCTGGATCAGAATGACCCCAGTAAGGCTAAGGAATTGGGACATGAGTAGCATCTTCCATCTCTACACAATACTTTGCATAATGATCTCATTTAGTCCTTATAACAGCTGTGCAAGGCTGGTACTGGTGAGGAACTTGAGACTTAGTAGTGCAGTACCTGTCCCAGGTGGTCAGGTGTGAAGCAGAGCAGGACAGGGCAGAGGGGAGAAGAGCACAGAAACACACAGTGGGAATAACAAGGCGACCGGCTCTGTTGGGAAGGTCTGTCACCTGATGAAGGTAGAGGATATTCTCAGCTCATCTTTTGGGACCAGCCAGACCAGAAATTCTGGAGCATCTTGGCAAACCAGCAGCCCTAAGGATGTGGAAGAAAGGCTGGTCAGTGTCAGTGGCAGATCCACCAGTTGAGAGCCTGAACCTTCTGGAAGACATGGCTGTTGGGCAGCTACTGGGAACAAGCTTGAAACAGCTTTGGTTCTTTGAGTTCTTTGTAGGAGATGATTGTCTGGTGTGAATCACACTTGATAATATCCTGAAAGGTTCAAGGCCACATTTCCCAAGGAAAGATAAGCTTTCCATAATGTAGTATAGAAACTCAGAAAACTCGAAGTTCTTTAGTTTAAGAAACAAAAAGGGCTTCATAAGGCTGAACACAAAGTCAAGGAAGAGAAATTGATAATTTTTGGTTAAAGGGAAAGGTTTCCAGCCTTTTGGCCAGGGCATCCACTACCAGGCTTTTGTAAAGGGATGCATCTTGTCCCTTTTGACCTGCTGATAGTTTGATATAACAGAAGTTTTACTTTCTAGAATTTCTACTCATTGTATGTTTTGGATGATTTTCTCTCTCTCTAAGCATTTGGTATTCTGGAATCTCAAGTTTTGAAAGGAGCTCTAACTTCAAGACTACTCACTGGCTTCTTAATGAGTTGAACTGTTTCTAGTGTTGCCCTTTTAGTTCTTCCTGAAACCCTCACATTCTGGTGCTTATGTGTCTATTCTTTCCTCCTTGCTACTCAGAGAAAGCGTCGTGGTGGAGCAATAAATTCTAGACAAGCCCAGAAGCGAACTCGGGAAGCAGCCTCCACCCCGGAGATTTCCTTGGAAGCAGAACCCATAGAACTCGTGGAAACTGGTAAGATTGCCAGGGGTACTACAACTGTGGGGTGTTAAAGTGGAGAGGTAACACTGTAGCAGGGTGAGCTATTAGAAGATGTTTTCAGTGTCTTTAGAAGGCTTATGCAATCTCACACTCACCATTTACAACTCAAGGGCCCATCTTTTTTTTAAAAAAGAAAAATCGGTGGGGCGTGGTGACTCACACCTGTAATCCGAGCACTTTGGGAGGCCCAGGTCGGTGGATCACGAGGTCAAGAGATCGAGACCATCCTGGCCAACATGGTGAAACCCCACCTCTACAAAAATTAGCTGGGCGTGGTGGCGTGTGCCTGTAATCCCAGCTATTGGGGAAGCTGAGGCAGGAGAATTGCTTGAACCCGGGAGGCGGAGGTTTCAGTGAGCCGAGGTTGCGCCACTGCACTCCAGCCTGGCGATGGAGCGAGACTCTGTCTCAAAAAAAAAAAAAAAAAAAAAAAGGAAAAATCTTCAGTGCAAATGAGATGGCCCACATTTTCTATTTGAAATTGTGTCTCCCAGTTCACTTGACCTTGTAAAGTACTTGGCTTTCCTCTTGTTTTTCATTAAGACATAAAATCACCCAAGAAGGTAAGTCTGTCCACAGAGCTCCCTGTGTTGGAACTTGGTATAGGCAGCGGTCAGATTGCATTCCCCCTTTCTGCCTGCTCAAGAAGTGGTTGATGGCCAGCCTGAGTTAAGTCCCTTTGCCCTGCATATATTGTTTTTATAACTAGGATACCTGCAAACTGGCATTTTAAAGAGAAACAACTTAGTGCAAGATGGGCCCCCCCAAGAGTAGTGAAGTCCTCTGTGGTCTCTGAGTTTCACGTCTACAAGTGAGTTCTTAAATGCTTTGACTTATTTCACTAGAGGCTAGGACCCTGTCTCTAGACCAGAAACGAACCAGCTGCTTTCCAACGTGACACTTGTTATCCTCAAGGCAGTCTTACCCCTGTGCAAGGGTGTGTGCCTAGGGCTGCCCATTAAAGCCCTGTTTTTGTAAGAGCTCAGAGTTGTGTTCACCAGAAACAGAACGGTTCAATAAATTATTGTATATCAGTATATGGACTGTTGGGCAGCCCTTCTTTTTAATAAAGAATGCAATGATTTTTTATATAAATTATATTGTACATCTCATATTATCATGGTTTTTATTCTTGTGAAACTTGATGATACAAGAAAATAAAACAGATTGACCTGATTGCTTGAGCTCAGGAGTACCAGACCGACCTGGACGACATAGCAAGACCCTGTCTCTACAAATAAAAATACTGGCCAGATTTTTTATCTAGTTGGGAGGCTGAGGTGGGAGGATCACATGAGCCTGTAACATTTAGGCTGCAGTGAGCTGTGACCATGCCACTGCACTCCAGCCTGGGCAACAGCAAGACCCCATCTCAAAGGGAAACAAAAGAAGTTAAGCTACGTAGGCCAGGCATGGTGGCTCACACCTGTAATCCCAGCATTTTGGGAGGCCGAAGTAGGCGGATCATCTGAGGTCAGGAGTTCGAGACTCGCCTGGCCAACATGTTGAAACCTTGTCTCTACTAAAAAAAAAAAAAAAATTAGCCGGGCATGGTGGTGGGCACATGTAGTCCCAACTACTCTGGAGGCTGAGGCAGGAGAATTGCTTGAACCCAGGAGGCGGAGGTTGCAGTGAGCTGAGATCATGCCACGGCACTCCAGTCTTCAGGACAGAGCAAGACTCCTTCTCAAAAAATAAAAAGATACGTTAAATGCATTACAAGACACTTTCCTCAAATATTAGACCACTACTATTTCTAAAAATCTTAACTTCATTTATTGCCTTTTTTTTTTAAGATGGGGTTTCACCACGTTGGCCAGGCTGGTCTTGAACTCCTGACCTCAAGCAATCCGCCCACCTTGGCCTCCCAAAGTGCTGGGATTATAGGCATGAGCTACCACGCCTGGCCTGTTTATTGCTTTTGTTAGTTAATAATCAGAAACAAAAATGGTTGTAAGTCATTTTTTACTTTACATAAATCAAAGTTGTATGTTAACTGTTTGGTCCATGTCCTTCTTACCTTCATCCTATGTTCATGTAGACATCACAGTGTACCCTAGGGCTGAAAGGCAAGCTTCACAACAGATGCAACCCATTTTGTGTGTTGAGGTTCTAAGGACCAAAAAATACCACTGTTCTTCTCCATCCAAGTAGGGAGACACTTGAGAGATAAATGGAGATTGAAAGTTTGCCCCAGATTAACTGACAAAGTTATTCAGCTAAGCCTGACTAGGTCTCTGGGCCAAGTGAGAGTGACTGCTTCCAGACAACTACTCTGGGAGTAGCAGAGGTTTCAGGCCTGTCCATCCCAAAGAGAAAGGCCTGGGGCTGAGCGTGCATGGTGCCTTCTCCCAGGTGGGCACAAAGGCATAGCTGTGTGGAATTAGGATGCCGTGGAATAGAGGTGTGCACATGTGCACTCATACCTCCATGGTACATTTATCAAAACCATCCATCCCCTCTCAGAGCAGAATTCTGAAAGTGTGTTTACTGGCTTTCACTCCTGAAGGAGATGTTGGTCTTGGTGCTCTTTGCAGTGTGTACTTCAGGATTAGTTTAGTTTGGGGTAAGCCTGTATTACATTTGCAGTCATACTACAGTGTAGAGGGATAATAGCCTTACTTTCTTCTTAATGCTTGTTGAAATACTTTCTTTTGAAGCTGGAGATGAAATTGTGGACCTCACCTGTGAATCTTTAGAGCCTGTCGTTGTTGACCTAACTCACAATGACTCTGTTGTGGTAAGTATTGGAGTGTGAGAGTCGGCTGTTTCTTGGGTGTGGGTCCCTGGCCAGTGCCGGCATCTGACAGCCTTGGTCACAGACTACAAGTCAGGGTTACAGCTTATGCTAAAGAGGTTCAGACATCTTGTGGAATTGAACTTTTAAAAAGGAAAAAACTGCCAGGCGCGGTAGCTCACTCCTGTAATCCCAGCACTTTGGGAGGCTGAGGTGGACGGATCATGAGATCAAGAGATCGAGACCATCCTGTCCAACATGGTGAAACCCGGTCTCTACTAAAAATACGCCCGTAGTCCCGGCTATTTGGGAGGCTGAGGCAGGAGAATTGCTTGAATCCAGGAGGCGGAGATTGCAGTGAGCCAAGATCGCACCACTGCACTCCAGCCTAGGCTATAGTGTGAGACTCCATCTCAAATAAATAAATAAATAAATTTTAAAAAGAAAAAAACAATAACAAAAAAGAAATTCATGCATTTAGTGATGAGAGCCCAAACTGAAAACTATTTCAAGAAAATCATGTTATAGCTTTGTTGCCCATGGAGTAGGTCTGTGTGACCTGACCTTGCCACACCTGGGCGTGAGCCACTGTACCTGGCCATATTTAGTTTTAGGTTTTTTTTTTTTTTAATCGTTTTTGTTGTTGTTGTTGTTTTCAGACAGTCTCACTCTGTCACCCAGGCTGTGCTGGAGTGTAGTGGTGCAATCTTGGCTCGCTGCAACCTCTGCCTCCACCTCCCGAGTAGCTGGGATTACAGGCACTCGCCACCATGCCCAGCTAATTTTTGTATTGTTTTTTAGTAGAGACAGGGTTTCACCATGTTGGCCAGGCTGGTTTTGAACTCCTGACCTCAAGTGATCTGCCCGCCTCACCCTCCCAAAGTGCTGGGATTGCAAGCGTGAGCCACTGCGCCTGGCCTGTGGTATCATTCTTATACTGAAGCCTCATCTGTAAGCTGTTTTTCTCATTGAAAATAGGCACAGTCAGAATTGTTATCAGTGAGGAAACACTCTGGCCACCCTGTTCTTAAAGCCCAGTAGTTGTGTGTGTATCACCTGCTGTTTGCCAGCAGCCCCTGGGCTCAGTGCTCAGGACAGGCCTAAGTTTGGCACCCCCGTGGGGAAGCTGGGTGTGACTCACAGGAGACCATGAAGACTCAGTATCCACACTCTCATTGCTGGGGGATGGAGGGTGTCGTACTCCTTCCGGGTGTCGTCCATACGTAATTAGTGGGCCATCTTGGCAGAGGGTAGGGGCATATTGGAGCTGTAGAAAGCTGAGGTCATTTCTACCCACAGAAGGATTTCCTTCTGCTCCCAGCTAAATCCAGGGCTTTTTCCAAGGGCCAGAGCTGTTATCAGAGCCTTTTGCTAGATTTCATGTGGACAGTACAATATTGTGCCAGCCCTGCTAAGTTTGGTCCTGATGATGAGGTTGACTGTCCCCACATTTCTCTTGTCACCTTCTGCAGTCTCCTCTAAGAGTCAGAGGGAACACTTTTCAGTGGCTTCACACATATGGATTATATTCTTACCACAAATCAAAGACCTTTATACTCAGGCCTGCATCCTGCCTGCATGGCCATTTGTGTATGTCAGGATGCCATTTGGGAAACAATCTACTCTGATTATTCCTAAGCTTAGTGGATTTTAACATGGAAGGAGAATCCTAAATGAGCAGTCTCTGGGTTGGGTCTCCAGAAATAACTCTTGACCTCGAAGCATTGACCCACCTAGGGAGCTGCTGTGTCTGCTCCAAGACGGTCTGGAGGCGGGGTGTACCCCCTCCACTAATACCTTTGGGTTCAGGTAGACACTACTACAGACCCTTTCTAGGAAGGAGAGTCCTGGGCTCGAGACATAACAGCCTCTGCCAAAACTGTTTCTTCATGATGCAGCTCTGCCTGCCAGTGCCAACATCCATAGCAGCCCAAATCAGCCTCCACCCCCGGCCTGCCAGTAGCACAAGTGTGTCTGATTGAGGGTACCCAATTCACATCCAGGATCCTGGCTACACGGGAGTCAGAGTAGAGGATGAGAGCTTCTTATCACTGTGGGGCAGGATGTCCTGCCAGGGGACAAGCGGGTGAGGTGAGCAGTAGGGCTTTGGCAGTAAGAACTTTCCTGAAGCAGTCCCTCCTACATGCTGAGCAAGAGGGAAAGTCTGTTCCACTGACCTCCCTAGATGGGTAAGAGCACTTTGCCAGAAGGCGGGAGGAACCGAGTTGGAAACTGTCGGAGCATAAATCGTCTAAATGTAAGTTCTGAGCTGGCAGGTGAGGGGCTTGTCAAGTTTTTAGTCTTGTCTATTCTTAGGCCCCCAGGACACAAAATTGGGTTGATCTCAGTCCTTGGTGTCTGTCACACCCAATGGTCCATGCATAGCCCGCTTTTCTTTGTTAGTTATTTGTAACAACCTACTGAGCAATGCAAATCCTCCTCCACATCAAGGCTCCACCTTGGCAGTTGCTGACATGAGCCATGTCAGCACAAGAGAGTGTGGTGCCCCCATGCTGTGCTGTGCTGTGCTAAATGTTCACTGCCTCGTGTCATCCTCACAACACCTTGGTCAGACATGGGCTCTGGTGCCTCTGTTTTCCAGAAGAGGAAGCTGCAGCCCCAGATAGTAAGGTCCCCAGGTCTTGCAGCCAGCACATAGTGTGGCTGTGGCTGTCTGTGTTCATGTTCCCAGAGACTAAACACCCAGTGGGGAGAGGCACAGCCTATCAGCTGGGAAGTGGAGTGACCTGAAAAACGGGCTTGATTGACTGGGAGAGGTGCTCAGATTCTCTGCAGGTGGGAGGAGAGTTGGGGGGCCCCTGCTGCGCACCAGAGGACTCTGCAGAGGGTGTCACATATCAGAAAAAAGAAATGCCTTCATTTATCACTTATATCAAACTGATTGTTTGTTTCTCTTTTGTTTTTCTCCTTTTTACAAGATTGTTGACGGTGAGTGGTTTCGTCTCCTTTTTCACTGGGTTTGGAGAGAAAACTGGCATAGGTGAGAGCTGAGGTGCTGTCGGCCTTGCCAGACTATACCCAAGGGCTTGGAGCATTCCAGGCAGGAGGATTCCAATGCAAATACTGTGGTCAGACCCGCACAGTCAGTCCCCCTTGTGCCTGCTGGAAAAACTTCACCCCTGTCACTGAGTACTGAGCTACATCCTGCCTTGCGGCCTACCAGATTTTGGAGGCCGGCAGCTCACAACAGGGCTTGGGGAGTTTCTCATGGGAAGATAGGACAGTGGCCTCCAGAGCAGGGCAGGACCTTCTGGGGCATAGCTGAGCACGGCAGCGGTTTCTCTCTGGGGCTCCCAGGCAAGGAAGGAAGAGGGTCTTAGAGGCATCAGGATGGGGGTGGTGAGGATGGTAAGAGCAGGGAGCCTCCAACGTGAAAATGTGACCTCTTACCTTAGAAAGGAGAAGACCAAGGAGGAATGCTAGGAGGCTGCACCAGGACCATGCTGACAGTTGCGTGGTGAGCAGTGATGATGAAGAGTTGTCCAGGGACAGAGACGTGTATGTGACTACCCACACACCCAGAAACACCAGGGATGAGGGTGCTACAGGCCACAGGTACCGACATGCCCCCAGCTCTGCTGCTGCCTTGCTAGGGTGTGGGGCCAGGGCAGAGAAATACTTCTCAGGAAATCTGTGAGCCCTTGTCCCTGGAAGGGCTTGGCGAAGCTTCTGCCCAGCATCTGGATACAGTTGGAACTGGGTCTAGAACTGAGTGCAGTTGTTCCCGCTGTAACCAGAATATGTGAGCACTAACAGGTGGACACAAACAGTTCCAGTGGCCCCAGACAGGGATCCTGGGGCCAGTGGGGACCCGGGGGAGGGCAAGGTGGCTCAGTTTGTCTGCACCTTCTCTCATTCCCCTTTCTGATGTTCACCCGGCCACATACCCTTGAGGCAGTTGGCTTTCCCAAAAGTCTCGTGGGTGCCTATGCTAAAGCAGAGTCGGAGGAGGCCAGGGGCGGGAGTCTTGCAGGGGATATGGACGCTTACATGAAGGCCACTTACAGGGTATAATGAAATGTTTGCATTTACTGAGAAACTAATGTGAAGCACTGTGATCTTAGGCCCTCTGGTACTGTCAGTTGTCCTATCTGCATGGATGGATACTCAGAGGTAAGTAAACCAGGCTGGATCTTCCTTGCTTCTGGTTTCTAAACTTCACTGAAAGAATTGGGTGAGACGGGATCTTCTCTTTTGGTGGGATTTGACAGCCCTACTTGCAGTCATGCCTGGGCCATCTCTTGCTGCAGATCTGTCTGTGAGGGGAGAATGTACCAATTTCTCCTTGGACCCTACAACTTTCACCTTCAGCCCCTGTATACCCTGAGCTTCCAGGTATAAATGCATCCTCCTTTTGTGTCCCCCATTCTGGCTCTAACTGGAAGCTGCTAGTGTTACTGGGGTCCCTCATAACCCTCTTGGGCTGCCACTGTCGAGATGCCGCAGCCCCGCCTCCCGCTCTCCAGCTCCAGGTACAGTCAGCTCTCCAGACCCCTCCCTGTTGCTGCTGCAGCCTGGCTCGCTCTTTGCTCTAATTGGTCATCTTACGCATAGATAGGGGTGGGATTTTCTGGGGACAGTGGCTGCTCTGGGACAAGGGCAAACTCAGAGGCTCTTCTTTTTAATGCCTTTTAGATTGTGCAGAATGGACGTCTCATCGTTTCCACAGAATGTGGCCATGTCTTCTGTAGCCAGTGCCTCCGTGATTCCCTGAGGAATGCTAATACTTGCCCAACTTGTAGGAAAAAGATCAACCACAAACGGTACCACCCCATTTATATATGAAGTATTCAGAGCTGCTCAGGAGAGACGGATGGACAGACAGACAGCCAGGTTCTCCAGTGGTATCTATCTGCCTCCATTTTCCTGAGCTCAAAAAGACTGTTTCAAAACCAACGTCCGATATGTAAACTGCTCTTTTGTTTCCAACCCCTTCATTTTGTTATCTCCAGTTTGATGCTATGGCGCTGGACCCAGGACCCTCCCAGGTCATCTCTGTTCCTCTGGGGTGGTCGGTTCTAGGGTGGGAGAAAGGGAGGAGTCAGGCACATTGTAATTGGGAATTGTGGTTCTAGTCTGGTTGGAGAATGTGCACAGTTGCCAAGAAATTTTCCCTGTTTGGAAAGTTTGCCCCCGCTCTCCCAGGCACCCCACCTTTTGTCCCAAGTGTCTGCCAGTCGACCAGTCTGCCTGCCCACACATTGACCAAGCCAACCTGGTTCACTCAGCTCGAGGATCCCAGGTGCAAGAGTGGCCCCTTGAGGCTCTGGAGAAGACCCATCACTGGACTTCTTCCCTTGAGGTCACCCATGATTCTGCCTGCACCTTACCATTGATCTGCAGTGGTTTCTGCACAAAGAGAAACTCTGCGGGGCAATTCCCCGTTTTCTAAGAATGAAAAAGTGCAATAAAGGCCATTCTTTACCTACTTTTCAGCAGTTCACAAGACGTAGCACTATTAGCATCCCCCCTCAGAGGCCTAATGTTGCTTGCGGAGCAGTGCCCATCCCAGCCCCTTTCTGCCCACCAGCTGTTCTCAGGAACCTTACCCACACTCTCGCGTCCTTCACCTGGCACAGGACATGCAAGTCAAATAGGGCAGGCACTTGTATGGGTGTCCTCTCCTTTCTGATAAAATCCATCCTGTGTTCACCATGCACCCTCCAGTCCTCAGTTCCCACTGCCTAATGTCTGCCCCCGCATAGATGCTGAGAGGTGGTGGCAGTAATTGTGGCCTTATCAGCCGCTCAGTTCCAGGCTTTTGCCCAAGTCACTGTTGCCCCGTGTTTCAGAGAACCTGGCCCACCTCGCTTGGCTTTCTCATCCTTCCCAACCCAGTGGCATTTATTTCAGAAGCTACTCCTCTGGCCAGTTGGGCTTGGATCCTTTGGGCTTTTGACTACTCCATAGGTTTTGATTGGTAAACACAGTGGCTTATCCCCCCACAGGAGCCCAGATGACAACCTCTCCTTCACTCCACAGGTGTGTGGGAGCCTCGGGTTCTCTCAGAGGCAGCAAAGTGCCCCTGACAGCACAGGGCCTGGGGGTGGCTAATGAGAGAGGCCTTAGAGTGCCAGCCTGCCTCCTCTTCCTCACTCCTCCGTCCTCAGAGGGCTTCAAGCCAAACCAACGGCCTTTTCATGTGAAACAGCTTCAGAGTGGGAAAGGGGCCACTTCTGGCTTTGTTAGCAATAACTGACCTTCAGTTTACCCTTCTGAAGGAGCAGGGATTCAGCACAGAACTCACTTTAAATGGGGCTGAAGGAGTGTCCCTCCTCTATGTGAAAAGAAAATTGTTTTATTCTTCATTCTGACTTTTTAACTGTTTGGCTCAGTTAGTTTGAATGAAAATCATAATCTTCTACCTTGAGTTGAAGAGAGCAGGAGGCTCAGCTCTCATTGTCATGATGTGTAGCGTGTCTGCCCTCTGAGTGGACATCGTTGCCATTAACTTTCTTCTGGGCGTCATGGCAACGTCATGATGCCCAGACTTGGAGCAAGGCAACCTTGGAGCCAGTCCACTAATAAAATATGGTAACAGCCATTTTTAAATTTCTTTAAGTTTTATCCTTAAAGATAAGTGGTTGATTATAAAAGTTGTATTACTTCGTCCTAAATTAAATTGGTAAAAAAAATTTTTTTAAATGTGTTTGGTTTCTACCATTCAGAAACTGCAAACTAGGAAAAGGTTGGTATGAAAAAATCTCTCTCCTTTTTTCAGTGTACATAGTTCAGCTTTTTCTTTGTTCCATTTAAACTATATCCATTGATATCAGTCTGTTTTGGACTCCTCTGCTAGTGTTAAAGATGAAAATAAAACCATTAATTTGAACCAAATATCTTTCACACATTCATTTGCTCTTTGGAATTAAGAGTCTGTTTCCCCCCTTTTTGCCAAGGTGTGGGGTTCTTACCTGCCTTGAGTACATTTCGCATCGGTGTGTGTTCATGAAGTTTGCCTGTCCTAAATCCAGCAAGCATGTGAAAGGCTATTCTTAGAACAGAGCCACAAGCTCAAGCCTGGAGTCCCTGACTCTGGAGGCATGGCTGACTGAGAAGCCGTCGGCCAGCTCGGCCAGCCTCAGAGGTGCTGGGGTGCTGCTCTGGGTGGGATGGACTAAGATTGCCCTGGAAACCTTGCACTGCAGTGCTCCACTTTGCCCCTGGCCACCCAGATACAGAATTTGCCGTCTGCGTGGGAGTCAGCGCTGGGAGTACATAGATGTGCCAGCCACTGCCACAGGTGAGCAGCGCCAGCAAAACCACAAGGAAGGACTGGACTTGGCAGTGTGGCCAAGCTCTCCCTTTGCCTCTGCTCTCCTCTGTACCTACCTAGCTGTCCCTGGGGATGAAAGACTCACATGCTGGCTGCCTGACTCCCAAAGGCCCACCATCTAGTGCAGGTAGTTTGCTTACCATGCTCCTGGCACTGCACGTTGGGCTCTGTGGGCAATGAGACAGACATCCTGAACATGGTTCAGAGGAGACAGTCACCCCCAGGCCAGTGGAAAATTGAAACTGGTGAGGGTGAGGACCAGGAAACCAGGAGAGCCAGCAGCAAGAAGTTGAACCTGTCCAGAAAGCTCTCCCTGCGTAAGGGCTGCTAAGTTGCCATTCTCAAGGTCCAGAAAGCTCTCTAGGGAAAGAGAGGAAAGAACCAGAGACCCAGGCCAGGCCCGTGAAAGGTGTGAGAAGGACCTGCTTCTTACTGGCATACAGTAGTATCGACAGGCCTCCCTGGTACCTAAAGGCATTGGACCAGATACGTCTGGTGGCCACTTAGGGCCTGGCAGTTTTTTACTCCAGGAACAAGCCCAGGGGAGGCAGGGAGCAGTGTATCTGTAAGACTGATACTGACAGAGTGGGTCTGGTCCTGGACAGGGGGAAGCCCCCAAGGCTGGTTGTGGAAGGGGGCTATTGTCTAGGTTACTTAAGTTTTTGAATCTCAAAAGATGTCTGTATCCACTGCATTTTTTTTTTTTGGCAATATAGAAACAATTGATTTTTGTATATTGTGTATCCAGAATCCTTGCCAAGCCTTTTTTCCCCCCTTAAGATAGAGTCTGGCTCTGTTGCCCAGGCTGGAGTGCAATGGCACAATCTCTGCTCACTGCAACCTCCGCTTCCCAGGTTCAGGCATTTCTCCTGCCTCAGTCTCGAGTAGCTAGGATTATTTATTTTTTATTTTTCTATTTTTATAGAGGTGAGGTCTCACCATGTTGCCCAGCCTGGGCTTGAACTGCTAGTCTCAAGCGATCCTTCTACCTCAGCCTCCCAACGGTGCTGTAATTAAAGGCATGAGCCACCTTGCCCTGCCTAGCCCAGTACATTGTTACACACAAATGGTGTTAGTGGACACCTGTGTGTTTTAGTGTTTCATCAAGAAATATGTTTGCTATAGGGTCTTGTTAGGTAACTATCAAGTGAGGGAGGTTCCTTTTCCTACCATGAAGTAGGCATTTGTCTTTTTTTTTTTTTAACGTAGTTTCACTCTTGTTGCTCAGGATGGAGTACGACGGCACGATCTTCTCTCCTTGCAACCTCCACCTCCTGGGTTCAAGCAATTCTCCAGCCTTAGCCTCCCAAGTAGCTGGGATTACAGGCGTGCCACCACCGTGCCCGGCTAATTTTTGCATTTTTAGAGACAAGATTTAACCATGTTGGCCAGGCTGCTCTCAAACTCCTGACCTCAGGTGATGCAACCGCCTTGACCTCCCAAAGTGCTAGAATTACAGACGTGACCACCAGGCCCAGTGGCATTTGTCTTCTATTTCTGTCTTTTTTTTTTTTTTTTTTTTTTTTTTGAGATGGATTATCACATTCACCCAGGCTGGAGTGTAGTAGCACCAACTCAGCTCACTGAACTTCCACCTCCCACGTTAAAGCAATTCTCCTGTCTCCGCCTCCTGAGTAGCTGGGATTACAGGTGTGTGCCACCATGCCCACAAAATTTTTTGCATTTTTAATAGAGACAGTATTTAACCATGTTGGCCAGGCTGGTCTCAAACTCATGACCTCAAGTGATCCACCCACCTTGGCCTCCCAGTGTGCTGGAATTACAGGCGTGAGCCACCGCACCTGGCCTTACAGGGATGTGTTCTGAGAAATGTGTTAGGCAATTTTGCTGTTGTATGAACACTGTAGAGTGTATTGTGTAATTAAGTAAACCTGGATGGTAGAGCCTACTACATATTTAGCCAATTTCTCCAGGCTACAAACCTGTACAACATGTTACTTAATACTGAAGGCAGCTGTAACACAATGGTAAGTAAACATAGAAAAGGTAAGGTACAGAAAAGGTCAGGGGCTGTGGCTCATGCCTGTAATCCCAGCACTTTGGGAGGCTGAGGTGGGCAGATCACCTGAGGTTGGGAGTTCGAGACCAGTATCACCAACATGGAAAAACCCCATCTCTACTAAAAATACAAAATTAGCTGGGCTTGGTGGCCCATGCCTATAATCCCAGCTACTCGGGAGGCTGAGACAGGAGAATTGCTTGAACCTGGGAGGTGGAGGTTGCGGTGAGCCAAGATCGCGCCGTTGCACTCCAGCCTGGGCAACAAGAGTGAAACTCCATCTCAAAAAAAAAAATATATATATATATATATATAGCACAAAAGGGGAAAAATGGGCTGGGCGCCATGGCTCATGCGTATAATCCTAGCACTTTGGGAGGCCAAGGCAGGTGGATCACTTGGAGTAAGGAGTTTGAAACCAGCCTGGCCAACATGGTGAAACCCAGCCTCTACTAAAAATGCAAAACTTAGCTGTGTGTGGTGGCGGGCACCTGTAATCCCAGCTACCTAGGAGGTTGAGGCAGGAGAATCGCTTGAACCTGGGAGGTGGAGGTTGCAGTGAGCCGAGATTGTGCCACTGCACTTCAGCCTAGGTGACAGAGGGAGAACCCATCTTGGAAAACAAAGAGATTAAAAAATGGAGGCTGAGGGCTGGGTGCAGTGGCTCCAGCCTCCCATCACTTTGGGAGGATTAGGCAGGCAGATCGCAATGTCAGGAGATGGAGACCATGCTGGCTAACATGGTGAAACCTCATCTCGATTAGAAATACAAAAAAGAAATAGCCAGGTGTGGTGACACGTGCCTGTAGTCTCCGCTACTGGGGAGGGTGAGGCAAGAGAATCGCTTGAACCCAGGAGGCGGAGGTTGCAATGAGCCGAGATGGCCCAACTGCACTCCAGCCTGGGCAACAGAGTGAGACTCTGTCTCAAAAAAAAATGAGGGCTGGGCACAGGCTCATACCTGTAATCCCAACACTGGGAGGCAGATGTGGGAGGATGGCTTGAGCTCAGAGTTTGAGACCAGCCTGAGCAACATAGTGAGACTGTCTCTATTATTTTTTTAAAAAATAATAATTAAAAACAAAAACCACAGCCAGGCGTGGTGGCTTACGCCTATAATCCCAGCATTTTGGGAGGCAAAGGCGGGCAGATCACCAGGTCAAGAGATCAAGACCATCTTAGCCAACATGGTGAAACCCCGTCTCTATTAAAAATACAAAAATATTAGCCAGGTGTGCTGGTACGTGCTTGTAGTCCCAGCTACTTGGGAGGCTGAAGCAGGAGAATTGCTTGAAACCGGAAAACGGAAGTTGCAGTGAGCTGGGATGGTGCCACTGCACTCCAGCTTGGCAATAGAGCGAGACTCCATCTCAAAAAAAAAAAAAAAAAAAAACACATACATTAGCCTAAGTGTACGCAAGGTCAGGATCATCATCATCGCTGTCTTCCACCTCCTCCTCTTGTTCCACCAGAGGGTCTTCAGGGCCAGTGACATGTGGAGCTGTCACCTGTGTTAACAGTGCCTCTGGAATACCTCCTGAAGAACCTGTATGAGACTGTTTTGCAGTTGACTTTTTTGGTGGGGGGCAGGGGAGGAACAGTCACCTGTGCTGGAGTGTGGTGGCACAATCATGACTCATTGCAGTTTTGACCTCCCAGGCTCAAGCGATTCTCCCACCTCACCCTCTTGAGTAGCTGGGACTACATTCACTATGCCCAGCTAATTTTGTTTATATTTTACAGAGGCAAAGTGTCACTCTGTTGCCCACACTGGTCTCAAAGCAATCCTCCTGCCTTGGCCTCCCCAAAGTGCTGAAACTACATGTGTGAGCCACTGTGCCAAGCCTTTTTTTTTTAAATAATAGAAGGACGGCCGGGCACAGTGGCTCTTGCCTGTAATCCCAGCACTTTGGGAGGCTGAGGCGGGTGGATAACCTGAGGTCAGGAGATTGAGACCAGCCTGGTCAATGTGGTTATACCCCATCTCTACTGAAAATACAAAAATTAGCTGGGCATGGTGGCACGCGCCTGTAATCCCAGTTACTCAGGAGGCTGAGGCAGGAGTATCGCTTGAACCCAGGAGGCGGAAGTTGCAGTGAGCCGAGATTGCACCATTGCACTCCAGCCTGGGCAATGAGCAAAACTGTCTCAAAAAGTAATAATAATAATAATAATAATAATAATAATAGAAGGACTACAATCTTAAAATAGAGTGCATAAGCCAGTAACATAGTCATTTATTATTAAGTATGTACTGCACATAAATTGTATGTGCTGTATCTTTTTACAACTGGCAGCACCACATATAACAATGTACTGCAACATGACAGCTAAGATGTCACTAGGCAAAGGCATTTTCCAGCTCCATTACACTCAATGGGACCACCATTGTGTATGTGGTCTGTTGACTAAAAGGCCTGCAACAGCACATGACTTACTTGATTTTCTAGCATACACTATACTTGCATTTCTTTGATAGCTTCACCCTATTCATGATACTTCATTCTTCTATTTGTTTTTTGAGATGGCGTCTCACTCTGTCACCCAGGCTGGAGTGCTGTGGCATGACCTGGGCTCACTGCAACCTCTGCCTCCCAGGTCCAAGCCAGTCTCCTGCCTCAACCTCCTAAGTAGCTGGAATTACAGCTGCGCACCACCACGCCCGGCTCATTTTTGTATTTTTAGTAGAGATGGGGTTTCACAATGTTGGTCAGGCTGATCTTGAACCCCTGACCTCGTGATCTGCCCACCTCAGCCTCCCAGAGTGCTGGGATTACAGGCGTCAGTTAACCGTACCCAACGCAGTATTTTTTTTCCCCCAGGTTTTCTTTGTTTTTTTTTTTATAGACAGGATCTCACTATGTTGCCCTGGCATTGAGCTCCTGACCTCCAGCAGTTCTTCTGAATGTGGTCTGAAAATATTTCACTGTACTGTGTGCTATGGGTAATTGGATTCTCAAAAAGCAAAAACAGAAAAGACTGTACTACTGTATTATATTGTAAGATTAATTCATGCTGTGTAGCTCATTTTTCTCACTACATTTATTAGCTGGATTTGCTTCAATTTATCCATTATTTGGGTCATTTAAGTTTTGGGGCTATTAGTAGCCAAAAAATGAACATTCTGTGTGTCTCCTTTGGTGCAGTTTTCCTCACATATCTAATGGGCATATACTTACAGGTTAAATTACTGGACTGTAGAGTATGAACATACTGTAAAGCTCACAAATACATGGAAATTAAATAGAACACTTAACCAGTGGGTCAAAGAATACATCACAAGAGAAATTAGAAAATACCTTGAGAAGAGTGAAAACAAAAAGACAACATACCAAACCTTATGCAGCGAAAGCTCTGCTCAGGGGAATATTTGTAGCTGTAAACATCTACACTAAAACATCTCAGGCCAGCCCGTTGGCTCACGCCTATAATCCACCCCGAGGTGGGTGGATCACTTGAGGTCAGGAGTTCGAGACCAGCCTGGCCAAGAGGGTGAAACCTCGTCTCACCATGTATACAAATACTCATTTTGTATTTATAAAAATACAAAAATTGTCCGGGCAATATGGTGAAACCCCATCTCTACAAAAATACGTGCTCTGTTGCCAAACTAGAGTGCAATAGCGCAATCTCAATTCACTGCAACCTCCCCGTCCTGGGTTGAAGTGATTCTCCTGCCTCAGCCTCCCGAGTAGCTGGGACTACAGGTGTGCACCACCATGCCCAGCTAATTTTTGTATTTTTAGTAGCGACGGGGTTCCATCCACCATGTTGGCCAGGATGGTCTCGAATATCTTGACCTTGTGATCCACCCACCTCAGCCTCCCAAAGTGCTGGGATTACAGACTTAAACCACCACACCTGGCCAGCAATTTCTTAAAATGCAAAACTAAATAAAAGGAGACAATAGCATAAAATAATATGAAATACATAGGAATAAGTCTGACAAAAGATGTGTTCCACAAGTAGACTAAACCTCAAAACATTGGTAAGACTAAATAAATGTATATGAACATAGCTCAGGTACTGGAAGATGCAATATTGTCAGACATCACTATCTCCAAATTGATCTGCACATTCCACACAATCTTTGTTAAAATTGACCAGATTTTTAAAAGAAATTGACAAGCTGATTCTCAGATTCCTATGAAATCCACAGGAATTCCTGTGAAATTATGAAATTCCTGTGGATTTCAAATGAATATGAATATTCAAAACAACACATAAAAATCACAATATTTTTGTATTTATAAAATAATACAAAATACAGGCGGTGGCCCACACCTATAATCCCAGCACTGTGGGACGCCATGGCAGAGGATCACTTGAGCTTGAGCCCAGGAGTTCGTGACCAGCCTGGGCAACAGAGTGAGACCCCATCTCTACAAAAATTAAAATAAAATTAGCTGGGCACGGTGATGAGTGCCTGTGGCCCCAGCTTCTCGGGAGGCTGAGGTGGAAGGGTCAGTTGAGCCTGGGAGGTCCAGACTGCAGTGAGCTGTGATTGAGCCACTGCACTCCAGCCTGGGTGGTAGAGTGAGATCCCATTTCTTTTTTTTTTTTTTTAAACCATACATCCTTATTGTTAAGTTATAAAGAAGTATCAAAATTAAAAGCAAAAATTACAGGGTAAGACTTTACTAGGAGCGTCAAAGGAAGTGAAAATGGGACTAGGCGCAGGGAAATATGAATTAGTGAACATGGGAAGGACAAGTATGGGGAGAACAGTGAGCATGTGCTGAAGATACTAGGGGAGAGGATCTGGTGAAAAAGTTGATCTTAGACAAGCGCCTAGGTAAAGAAAGAATGGGACAAGATTTCTAAACCCCGCTATGCTTAAGAGTCATCCTCTCCTTCCTCAGCCTCTTTTTCATCATCCTTGATCAACTCCAGCTGGTCGTCCCCCATCTTCATTATCATCATCATCCAGTAGGTTCCCCTCCTCAGCAGAGTCATCTGCACCCCCCTCAGACTCCATCTTCACGTTAGTCTCATTTTTCTTCATGGAGCTGCTGCTCTGCTCCTCTTCTGACTTCTCATTCTTCATCTCTCCTGCTTGTTTGCTCTGTTCCTTTTCAATTTTTTCCAGATTTTCCAGGAGATAATCCACTTTTTGTTTTTTCTGGGTCAGTTCCTTCTTAATGGCCTGAAGGTCATCTCCTTTCAACTTTCCAGATTTGGAAGATCCCCGCTGTCCACTCTTAGAATTGAAGCCACTTTTGCCCCTTCGTGAGGTGTTTCCTGATACACGCTGACGTTTCGAGGGCACTACAGCCCGAGCAATAGGAGGAGGAGGAGGTACACATGCTGGGTAACTGTACATCCTTTTGATGAAAAAAATTTTCTTTACCTTCCCAAATTAGTTTTCAAAGATTCCTGTTCTCCTCCAGAAGGGTATGAGATCCCATTTCAAAATAAATACATAATAGACGAATGAAGTTGGAGGATTTAAACACTCCCTTATGCTAAGACTTATAAGGCTACTGTAATCTGTGTGGTATTGATATAAAGGTTGACAAATAGATAAATGGCACAGAATAGAGTCCAGAAATAGACATGTGTACAGTCTATTTTGGACAAGTGTCCAAAGGCAATTTAGTGGACAAAATATAGACTTCAACAAATAGTGCTGAAATTCCATATACAACAAACACTTCAACCTTACCATGTACAAAAATTATCTCAAAATGAAGCATAGAACTAAATGTAGAACTTAAAACTATACAAGTTCTGAAATGAAGGGAGAAGAGCTTTGTGATTTTGTGTCAGGAAAGAATTATAGTAGTAGCATAAGAGGAAAACAAGTTGGATCTGATAAAAATAAGAACTTTTGCACCTCAGAACACCCTTAAGACAAAGAACCAGCTGGGAGCAGTAGCTCATGACTGTAATCCCAGAACTTTTGAGAGGCCAAGGTTGGCGGATTGCTTGAGCCTGGGAGTTTGAGAACAGCCTGGAAAACAGTGAAACTCCATCTTTACATTAAAAAAAAAAAAAAAAAAAAAAAGCTGGAAATGGAAGCTGGAATGGGAAGATTGCTTAAGCCCAGGAATTCAAGGCTTCAGTGAGCCATGATCACACTACTGCACTGTAGCCTGGGTTACAGAGTGACACCTTGTCTCTAAAATAGACCCTGGCCAGGCGTGGTGGCTCATGCCTACAATCCCAGCACTTTGGGAGGCCAAGACAGGCAGATCAGGAGGTCAGGAGTTCCAAGACCAGCCTGACCAACATGATGAAACCCCATCTCCACTGAAAATACAAAAATTACAGCCGGGCGCGGTGGCTCACTCCTATAATCCCAGCACTTTGGGAGGCCGAGGCAGGTGGATCACCTGAGGTCAGGAGTTCAAGATTAGCTTGGCCTACAAGGTGAAACCCCATCTCTACTAAAAATGCAAAAATTAGCTGAGTGTGGTGACACACATCCGTAATCCCAGCTACTCAGGAGGCTGAGGCAGGAGAATCGCTTGAACTGGGAGGTGGAGGTTGCAGTGAGCCGAGATAGCGCCACTGCCCTCCAGCCTGGGCGATGGAGCAAGACTCTGTCTCAAAAAAACAAAAATACAAAAATTAGCCGGGTGTGATGGTGCATGCGTGTAATCCCAGCTACTCAGGAGGCTGAGGCAGGACAATCACTTGAACCTGTGAGGCAGAGGTTGCAGTGAGCCGAGATTGTGCCACTGCACTCCAGCCTGGGCGACAGAGCAAGACTCCATCTCAAAAAATAAAAAAATCGTGAGACCCTGTCTCTAAAATAAATGGGAAATAAAATAGGTCAGGTGCCATGGCTCACACTTGTAATCCTAACACTTTGGGAGGCCAAGGTGGGAGGATTGAGCCCAGGAGTTTCAGACCACCCTGGGCAATATAGTGACACCCCATGTCTACAAAAAAATTTAAAAATTACCCAGGCATGGTGGAATGTGACTGTCATCCCAGCTACTTGGGAGGCTGAGGTGGGAGGACTGCTTGAGCCCAGGTTAAGGTGGCAGAGAGCCCTGATCACGCCACTGCACTCCAGCTTGGGTGAACCTGTCTCAAAAAAGTGACTAAGAAATGACAAGCCAGAGGCTTGGTGAAAATATTTTCAGATTACACATCTGAGAAAGGACTTGTATCCAGAATATAAAAAGAACACTCAAATCTCAATAATTAACATGAAAATAAATGAGCAAAAGATTTTAGCAGAATCTTCCTCAAAGAAGATATGTGGTGTGGATAGTAAGAACATGAAAAATCTGCAAAATTATTAGTAGCGAAATGCAAATTAAAATCACAATAAGATATTACCACACATTTTAAACCATTGGATATCTAAAATTAACAGTACTTACCATGTCAGCTATTGGCAGAAATATAGAATAACTGAATCTCACATGCAGTGTTGATTGGAAATGTAAAGTGATACAATCACTCTTTTTCACTTTTTTTTTTGAGACGGAGTCTTGCTCTGTCGCCTAGGCTGGAGTACAGTGGCACAATCTCGGCTCACTGCAACCTTCGCCTCCCGGGTTCAAGCAGTTCTCCTGCCTCGGCCTCCTGAGTAGCTGGGATTACAGGCACCTGCCACCATGCCCAGCCAATTTTTGTATTTTTAGTAGAGACAGGGTTTCACCATGGTGGCCAGGCTGGTCTCGAACTTCTGACCTCATGATCTGCCCGCCTCGGCCTCCCAGAATGCTGGGGTTATAGGTGTGAGCCACTTCACCTGGTCTACAATCACTGTTTTTTTTTTTTTTTTTTTGAGACTGAATCTTGCACTGTCACCCCTGAGCTGGAGTGCAGTGGCACAATCTTGGCTCACCAAAACCTCTACCTCCTGAGTTTAAGAGATTCTCCTGCCTCAGCCTCCCGAGTAGCTGGGATTACAGGCGTGCGCCACTGCACTTGGCTAATTTTTTTTTTTTTTTTTTTTTTTTTGAGAGACAAGGATTTAACCATGTTGTCCAGACTGGTCTCGAACTCCTGACCTCAGGTGATCCACGCATCTTGGCCTCCCAAAGTGCTGGGATTACAGGCGTCAGCCACTGCATCTGGCCTGTATTTTTTCTTTTTTTAGTAGAGATGGGGTTTCACCATGTTGGCCAGGCTGGTCTTGAATTCCTGACCTCAGGTGATTCGCCCACCTGAGCCTCTCAGAGTGCTGGGATTACAGGCATGAGTCACTGCGCTCAGCCTACAATCACTTTTAAAACAGTTTGTTGGTTCTTTAAAAATTAAGCATATCTCTTTCATATGACCACTCTTATGTGTTTACTTAAGAGAAATGAAAACATGTTTATGTGATGACTTATACATGAATGTTGTAGGGTTTTTTTGTTTTTTAGTTGTTTTTGTTTATGAATGTTGATAGTAACTGTAATAACCAAAAACTGGAAACAACCCAAATATTCATCAACAGATAAATGTATAAACAAACTATGAGACATCCATACAGTGGAATACCACTGAGCAATGAAAAAGGAATGTATTATTTTTAAAAGTTTTTGGTCATATAAATTCTTATTTTGCCTTTATTATGTTTAATTGACATGTAATTGCATGCATTTAGGAAGCACAGTGTGATAATTTGATACATGTGTAGAATGTGTGATGATCAGAGTAGCATATCTGTCACCTCAAATATTGATTTGTGTTGTGAACATTGATAATCCACTCTTCTATTTCAAAATACACAGTAAATTTTTGTTAATTACAATCACCCTATAGTGCTATAGAACACTAAACTCATTCCTTTTTATGAAGCTGTTTTTTTTTTTTTTTGGAGACAGACTCTTGCTCTGCTGGCCAGGCTGAAGTACAATGGTGCGATCTCGGCTCACTGCAACCTCTGTCTCCCATACTTAAGCTATTCTCCTGCCTCAGCCTCCCCAGTAGCTAGCTAGGATTACAGGTGTGTGCTACCATGCCCAGCTAATTTTTTTTTTTTTGACCGAGTCTCACTCTCTCGCCAGGCTGGAGTGTAATGGCGCAATCTTGGCTCACTGCAACCTCCACCTCCTGGGTTCTAGCAGTTCTCCTGCCTCAGCCTCCCAAGTAGCTGGGACTACACTCACGCACCACTATGCCCAGCTAATTTTTAAAAAAATATATTTTAGGCCAGCTGGGCGCGGTGGCTCACGCCTATAATCTAAGCACTTTGGAGGCCAAGGCAGGTGGATCACCTGCGGTCGGGAGTTCGAGACCAGCCTGGCCAACATGGTAAAACCCCCGTCTCTACTAAAAATACAAAAATTTGCCAGATGTGGTGGTGGGCCTGTAATCCCAGCTATGTGGGAGGCTGAGGTGGGAGAATTGCTTGAATCTGGAAGGTGGAGGATGCAGTGAGTTGAGATCGTGCCACTGCACTCCAGCCTAGGCAACAGAGTGAGACCCCATCTCATAACAAAAGCAAAACCAAAAAACTAAAAATTAGCTAGATGTAGTGGCATACACCCGTAGTCCCAGCTACTCAGGAGGCTGAGGCAGGAGAATTGCTTGAACCTGGCAGGTGGAGGTTGCAGTGAGCCAAGATCAGGCCATTACACTTCATCCTGGGCAACAAAAGCGAAATTCAATCTCATAAAAAAAAAAAAAAAAAAGGAAAAAAATTAAAAAAGTAAAAAAAAAAAAGAAACCACTATTTTACTCTCTTACTTCTATGAGAATAACTTTTTTAAAATTGAGACAGTTTTGCTGTTGTCACCCAGGCTGCAGTGCAGTGGCACTTGGCTCACTGCAACCTTCACCTCCTGGGTTCAAGTGATTCTCCTGCCTCAGGCTCCCAGGTAGCCGGCATTACAGGTGCCTGCCACCATGCCCAGCTAATTTTTTGTATTTTTAGTAGATAAAGGAGTTCACTGTGTTGGCCAGGGTGGTCTTGAACTCCTGACCTCGTGATCTGCCCACCTCAGCCTCCCAAAGTGCTAGGATTACAGGCATGAGCCATCACACCCGGCCCTAATTTCCTTTTCTTTGGATATATACCCAGTAGTCAGATTACTGGTTCATATTACTGGATCAAGAATAGTCCTATATTTATTTTTTTGGATTTATCTCCATACTGTTTTCCATAATGGTTGTACTAACTTTTAGTCCAACCAATAATGTATAATAATTTCGCTTTCTCCTTTCACATCATTTCCACCGTGTTATTTTTTGACTTTTTTTGTTTTGAGACATTCTTTCTCTGTCACTCAGGCTGGAGTGCAGGGTTGCAATCGGCTTACTGCAGCTTAGAACGCGTAGGCTCAAATGATCCTCCCACCTCAGCTTCCTGAGTAGCTTGGACTACAGGAGAGCACCACCACACCCACCCACCTAATTTATTTTTCGTAAAGACTGGGTCTCGGCTGGGTGCAGCGGCTCACGCCTGTAATCCCAGCACTTTGGGAGGCCGAGGCAGGCGGATCACGAGGTCAAGAGATCAAGGCCACCCTGGCCAACATAGTGAAACCCTGTCTCTACTAAAAAATACAAAAATTAGCTGGGCGTGGTGGCACATGCCTGTAGTCCCAGCTACTCGGGGGGCTGAGGCAGGAGAATTGTTTGAACCCAGGAGGCACAGATCGCAGTGAGCCGAGATTGTGCCACTGCACTCCAGCCTGGCGCCTGGCGACAGAGCAAGACTCTGTCTCAAAAAAAAAAAAAGACTGGGTCTCACTATGTTGCCCATGCTGGTTTCCAACTGCTGAGCTCAAGAGATCCACCCATCTCAGCCTCCCAAAGTGTTGGGGTTACAGGCGTGAGCCACCATATTTGGTCTATTTTTTGACTTTTTGATAATAGTTGTTCTAAGTGGCATGAGATGATATCTCATTCTGGTTTTAATTTGCATTTCTCTGATGATTAGTGGTGTTAAGCATTTTTTGTGTGTATGTCTTCTTTTGCAAGATGTCTATTCAACTCATTTGCCCATTTAAAATTGTATTATTTTTCCCTGCTGAGTTGTTTGCATTCCCTGTGTATTCTGGTTATTAATCCCCTTGTCATAGAAATAACTTATAAATATTTTCTTCCACTCTGCAGATTGTCTTTTCACTCTGTTGGTTGTTTTGCTTGCTGTGCAAAAGCTTTTAAATCCCATTTGTCTATTTTTGCTTTTGTTGCTCATGTTTTTCAGTTCTTCTCCATGAAGTCATTGCTCACAGAAATGTCCTAAAGCATTTTTTCAGTGTTCTCTTATAGAGGTTTCATAGTTTTAGGTCCTAACTCATTTTGCATTAATTTTTGCATATGTTAAGAGATAGGGATCTGGTTTCATTTTCATGCATATAGATATCCAATTTTCTCAGCACCATTTATAGATCACTTTTGGTAGTATGGCCATTTTCACAATACTGATTCATCCAATCCATGAATATGGGATGTCTTTCTATTTTTTGTTTGTCTAGTTCAATTTCTTTCATCAATGTTTTACAGTTTTCTTTGTAGAGATCTTTCACCGCAGCCAGGGACAGTGGCTTATTCCTATAATCCCAGCACTTGGGCAGGCTCAGGCAGGAGGATCACTTGAAGCTAGGAATTTGAGAGCAGCCTGGACACCACAGCAAGACCCTATCTCTACAAAAAGATAAACAATTAGCTGAGTATACTGGCATACATCTGTAAGTTTTAGCTACTCAGGAGGCTGAGGCAGGAGGATCACTTGAGTTCAGGAGGTTGAGGCTGCAGTGAGTTATGATCATGCCCCTCTACTCCAGCCTGGGCAATAGAGCAAGACCCTACCTCAAAAAATTAATAAATAGAGATCTTTAACCTCCTTGGTTAAAGTTGTTCCTAGGCCTTTTTTTTTTTTTTTTTTTTTGTAGCTATTGGGATTGCTTTATTGATTTTTTTTCTTTTTACCACTACTTTGTTGTTGATGTATAGAAATGATGCTGATTTTTTTTTTTCGAGACAGGGTCTTGCTATGTTACCAAGGCTGCCCTTGAACTTCTGGTTTGAAACAATCCTCTCGCCTCTCACCTCAGCCTCCTGAGTAGCTGGGATTCCACGTGTGCACCACCGCACCCAGATAAACTTCTTTCTTAATATTGCTTTTGCTGTATCCTACGGGCTTTGATAGTTTGTGTTTCTATTTTCAGTTTTTTCAAGAAAACTGTTAATACCCTTTAAAATTTTTTAATTGATCAACTGATCATTCAGAAGCATGCTGTTTAATTTCCATGCATTTGTACAATATTGAAAGTTCTGGGCCGGGGCCAGGCGCGGTGGCTCATAGCTATAATCACAGCACTTTGGGAGGACGAGGCAGGTGGATCACGAGGTCAGGAGATCAAGACCATCCTGACTAACACCGTGAAACCTGTCTCTACTAAAATACAAAAAATTGGCCAGGCATGGTGGTGCGTGCCTGTAGTCTCAGCCAGCTACTCAGGAGGCTGAGGCAGGGGAATCACTTGAACCGGGAGGCGGAGGTTGCAGTGAGTCAAGATCATGCCACTGCATTCCAGCCTGGGCAACAGAGTGACTCCATCTCAAAAAAAAAAAAAAGAAAAGAAAGTTCTGGGCGTGGTGGCTCATGCCTGTAATCCCAGCCTTTGGGAGGCCGAGGCGGGCAGATCACAAGGTCAGGAGTTGGAGACCAGCCTGATCAACATGGAGAAACCCTGTCTCCACTAAAAATACAAAATTAGCTGGGTGTGGTGGTGCATGCCTGTAATCTCAGCTACTTGGCAGGCTGAGGCAGGAGAATCACTTGAACCCAGGAGGCGGAGGTTGCAGTGAGCCGAGATCACGCCATTGCACTCCAGCCTGGTCAAAAAGAGAGAAACTCTGTCTCAAAAAAAAAAAAAAAATTTCTGGCCAAGTATGGTGGCTCATTCTTGCATCCTAGAACTTTGGGAGGCTGAGGTGGCAGTTTGCTTGAGGCAAAGAGGTCAAGGCTGTAGTAAGCCATGATTGCACCACTGCACTCCAGCCTGGGCAAAAGAGTGGGACCCTGTCTCAAAATAAAAGTTCCTTGGCTGGGTGCAGTGGCTCATGCCTGTAATCCCAGCACAGAGCGAGACTCCCTCTCAAAAAAGACAAAAAGTTCTGCCTGATTACGCTGCTAAAAAAATAAATAAAACATAAAAAAGTTTCTCTTGTTGTAGTTTTATTCCTTTGTGGTCAAAAAAGATACTTGATATGATTTCAATTCTTGCATGTTTATTGAGACTTGTTCTGTAGCCTTACACATGGTCTAACCTGGAGAATGTGCTGCTGAAAAGAATGTGTATTCTGTAGCTGTTGGGAGTTTTGCCTGATCTCAGCTCACCGCAACCTCCGCCTCCTGGGTTCAAGCAATTCTCCTGCCTCAGCCTCCTGTGTAGCTAGGGTTACAGGCATGTGCCACCATGCCGGCTAATTTTTTGTATTTTTAGTAGAGATGGAGTTTTTCCATGTTGGTCAAGCTGGTCTCGAACTCCCGACCTCAGGTGATCCTCCTGCTTTGGCCTCCCCAAGTGCTAGAATTACAGGTGTTAGTCACCGCACCTGGCCGTTTTTTTTTTTTTTTTTTTTTTTTTGAAGTGGGGTTTTGCTCTTGTTGCCCAGGCTGGAGTGCAATGTTGGGATCTCAGCTCACTGCAACCTCCGCCTCCCGGGTTTAAGTGATTCTCCTGCCTCAGCCTCCGGAATAGTTGGAATTACAGGAATGCGCCAGCATGCCTGGCTAATTTTGTATTTTAAGTAGAGATGGGGTTTCTCTATGTTGGTCAGGCTGATCTTGAACGCCCAACCTCAGGTGATCTGCCCGCCTCAGCCTCCCAAAGTGGTGGGACCACAGGCGTGAGCCACTACACCTGGCCGGAAATTATTGTTTTCTACAGTCAATATTAAAGTAATTTTACACCCATATTTACCTTTTCTTTTGGTATTTCTTTCTTCATTTCTATCTGTAATAATTTCCCTTCTGCCTAAGGAGCTCCTTTTAGTGAATTGCTACTGGCAGTAAATTCTGGTTTTTGTTAGTTTGAAAATGTCATTATTTTACTTACTGTCTGGAGTAATTTTTTTTTTTTTTTTGAGACCAAGTCTTGCTCTGTCACCCAGGCTGGAGTGCAGTGGTATAAACTCGGCTCACTGCACCTCCACCTCCCAGATTCAAGCGATTCTCCCATCTCAGTCTACTGAGCAGCTGGGATTACAGGTGCTCGCTACCACGCGTGGCTAATTTTTGTACTTTTTGAAGACACAGGGTTTTACCATATTACGTGGGCTGGTCTAGAAATCCTGAGCTCAAGTGATCTACCCAACTCGGCCTCCTAAAGTGCTAGGATTACTGACATGAACCACTACACCTAGCCAAATTGCTAAAAATTTCTTTATAGAGATGAAGTCTTGCTAGGTTGTCCAGCCTGGTCTCAAACTCTTGGCCACAAGTGGTTCTCCTGCTTTGGTTTTCCAAAGTGCTGGAATTACAGGGGTGAGCCACTGTGCCTGGACAAATCTTTTTTTTTTTTTTGAGATGGAGTCTCGAACTGTTGCCCAGGTAGGAGTGCAATATCGCGATCTTGGTTCACTGCAACCTGGCTTCACATGATTCTGCCTCAGCCTCCCGAGTAGCCGGGATTACAAGTGCACACCACCACACCCAGCTAAATTTTTTTCTTAATTTTTAGTAGAGATGGGGTTTCACTATGTTGGCCAGACTGGTCTCAAAGCACTCCTGACCTTGTGATCCACCTGCCTCGACCTCCCAAAGTGCTGGGATTACAGGCGTGAGCCACTGCGATCCGCCATTTTTTTTTTTTTTTTTTTGAGATGGAGGCTCACTCTGTTGCCCAGGCTGGAGTGCAGTGGCCTGATCTTGGTTCACTGCAACCTCCTCTACTTTCTGACTTCAAGTGATTCTTGTGCCTCAGCCTCCCACGTAGCTGGGATCACAGGGGTGCACCACCTCACCCAGCTACTTTTTGTATTTTTAGTGGAGACGGGTTTTCACCATGTTGGCCAGGAGGGTCTCGATCTCTTGACCTGCCCACCTCGGCCTCCCAAAGTGTCGGGATTGGAGGCGTGAGCCACCACGCCCGGCCCAAATGGTCATTATTGTCATTCATTGATTCAGCAAATAGGGGAGTGCTGGGTGCTCAGCCCCTTGCTTGGCAGTAGTTTCGGAGTCAGAGGTGTGTGAGGGAGGCATTCCCAGCTTCTCTCCTGCCCAGTAAGACCTTTTGTCTTTGGGGATACTGGTGACACCATGCATCCCAATCTTATGCAATGTGCTATGACAAAGGAAAGGACAGGGGTTGAGAGAAGGGGCAGGTGTGAGGATAGGGACAGCCTATGACACGGAAGCAGAGGCCAGAAGGGCATTCCTGGCCACTCTCTCAAGCTCCAAGTTCAGTGGCAGGATCATCCAAGAGCTTCCGATGGGACGGGGGGGGGGGCTTTATTTGGCAGATAAGGTGGTCTCTGAATAGCTTTAAGGGTAGTTTTCGTCCGATCACATTAGATTTCTGCTTGTGTCACAAAGAATAGGTCGGAGGATCAGGAGGCTGTGGGTGCAGATGGGGCGGGTTGCGGGGACCCAAGGCGAACAGCTGGGCTTGGTAAAGGCTGCAAGTGGAGCCTGGCAGGCCGTATGCCCCAATGCCAAGCCCGCCGCCCCTCGGCCTGACACTATCCGTTGAACCAAAAAGGGGAAATCGTGTCCTTTGTGCCTCTGCGTCTGTGGTAAGCAGGGCCCTTCAGGGGGCGGGGCCGCCGGCAGGGTCCCCCGTGGCCCGGGTCTCAGGGCAGGGCTGCGCCTGGGGCTCGCAGATGTCTGCAAGGACGCAGAGGGAGGAGGGTCCAGACACAGGCCCTATTTCTGACCTGGACGTCTGCGTCCCTCGGGGCCGGGAGCGCCGGAGCCCCGCGAGAATCTGACCCGGTTCGTTGTCTCCGAGGTGAGTGAGAGGGTGTGGGAAACGGCTGGCCAGTCCTGGGGCCCTGCGGGGTACTAAGGCACCGGGACCTCTGGAGAGGGCTTAACGGGGTAGCAGGGAGAGGGCGGGCTCGGGAAAGGCAGCCTTTAGCCCAGAGGTTCTCGGGAAACTGACTGGCGTGTCCCAGCCGCGGGCCCTGTCCACGCTCCACCGGCTGCGCCGCTGCCTCCGCACCCAGACGGACACCGCTGCGCCCCTTTCCAGCGCCGCCTGAACCCCCGCTCAGTCCACAAGGCAGGGATTCTGCGGTCCTCACGCAGTTATCTGGACCCGGACTAGACCAGCCCAAGGTCACCGGGCGTTCCCGGCGGGGCCAGGGCCGCGCCGCGCCGCGCCGCGCCACGCCGCGCCTGGTGCATCCCGGGAGCCGCGCCGGTCTGCCGCACCTGGGCGGCGGGCTGCCGCGCGTCCGGGGCGGGCGGGCCGCCGGGCGCCGGTTAGAGAGCCGGAAGTCTCCGCCGCCAGCACTGTAGTTCGCCTTGCGGGTGGCAGCGCGTCCTCCCGCCGGCCCGGACCCTCACCCGACCACAACGCCCAGAAGGCCGCGCGGCGCGGGCGGGATCTGCGACGACGAGCGCGGCGGTGACATCACCGTCGCATCCAGCTCCTGCGCTCCAATTCCTCCCAGCGTCCGGGCCCTTGGCCGCGCACGGCCTGACGGGAATAGTGGTTCGCCCCCGGGCGCCTCCAGCGGCGGCGCTGGCAGCAAGGACTTCAACTCCCGGCGCGCCCTGCGCGCCAAGGCACGTTAACGGCAGGAGGGGGAGGGCAAGCAAAGTGGAAAGCGTCGCCCGGGGGGCGGAGTAAGGCGGGGAGAGGGGGGGGGCCCAAACCCCGACCCCACCCCCCCCCACATACCCCCACCCCCACATAAACTTTCCTAACAGTCCCAGAGTGACAGAGAAATGTGCAAA
>CAUYLG010049806.1:0-25131 GCA_963573385.1 Cacajao melanocephalus
AATTTTTGCAGTTTACACATCTGACAAAGGGCTGATATCCAGAATTTACAAAGAACTAAAACAGATTTACGAGAAAAAAACAAACAAGCCCATTCAAAAGTGGGCGAAGGATATGAACAGAGACTTTACAAAAGAAAACATACATGAGGCCAACAAACACATGAAAAAATGCTCATCATCACTGGTCATTAGAGAAATGTAAATCAAAACTACATTGAGATACCATCTCACGCCAGTTAGAATGGCAATCATTAAAAAATCTGGAGACAACAGATGCTGGAGAGGATGTGGAGAAATAGAAACACTTTTACACTGTTGGTGGGAGTGTAAATTAGTTCAGTTATTGTGGAAGATAGTGTGGCAATTCCTCAACGACCTAGCAATAGAAATTCCATTTGACCCAGCAATCCCATTATTGGGTATATATTCAAAGGATTATAAATCGTTCTATTATAAGGACACATGCACACAACTGTTCATTGTAGCACTGTTTACAATAGCAAAGACTTGGAACCAACCCAGATGCCCAATGATGATAGACTGGACAGGGAAAATGTGGCACATATACACCATGGAATACTACACAGCCATAAAAAACGATGAGTTCATGTCCTTTGTAGGGACATGGATGAACCTGGAAACCATCATTCTTAGCAAACTGACACAAGAACAGAAAATCAAACACCGCATGTTCTCACTCATAGGCAGGTGTTGAACAATGAGAACACAGGGACACATGGAGGGGAGCATCACACACTGGGGTCTGTCGGGGGGAACTAGGGGAGGGACAGCAGGGGTTGGGGAGTCAGGGAGGGATAACATGGGGAGTAATGTCAGATATAGGTGATACGGAGGAAGGCAGCAAACCACATTGCCAGGTATGTACCTATGCAACAATCCTGAGTGTTCTTCACATGTACCCCAAAACCTAAAACTCAATAAAATATATATTAAAAAAACTTGAAAAAATGTTACTTTCAAATGTTCTGAGAATAGACATAAAGAGACTGTCAATTTGCAAATCCCTTAAAAATATCTCATGTAAAAACATATTCACTTTCAAATACCACTACTTGGATATCAGCAATGATGGATCCACAAAGTGGATTTAGAGTCAACTTCCATAGCTCTAAGTGCTTTAGTAATTCACTGCATTATTAAGTGACAATATGCAAGCATTAGGAATGTTAAAGAAATACTTCAAAATCAGTGAGTGTTGCATTCAGCGTGTATAAGTCCATTCTCAGCCACTGTGAAGAAATACCTGAGCCTGGGTAATTTATAAAGAAAAGAGATTTAATTGATTCCCAGTTCTGGGGAGGCCTGAAGAAACTTACAATCATAATGGAAAGGGAAGCAAACATGTCCTTCACATGATGGCAGCAAGAAGAGTGGAACAAAGGGAGGGAAAAGCCCCTTATAAAACCATCAGATCTCATGATAACTCACTCACTGTCATGAGAACAGCATGGAGGTAACCACCTCCATGATTCAACTGCATTAGTTTGAAATTGGAATCAAGATGGATTTTAATGTATATTTAGTTTTTTATTATATGAAATTATTAAAATTTTTTTGATTCATTAAATGAAAAATTCAGCACTATAATTCAAATATCACAAAATGATATGATACATCTCTCAGATATCTTTATATATTTGTATAGTTAAATGTTATCCTTTGTAAGCTGCTAGAAAATAAGATCAATCTTATAGGAACCCGAATTGTCATATTTAACTAAACATATTATTTAAAAGTAGCTTGAGCATCAAACATGTTTACAGATTTTACTTTTGCAGAAGTTAGATAAATGCAAGTAGATTGCTTTTCTTTGAATGGCTGCTAAAATGAGATAATCATTAATTTTTAAAATTTTTGGTTTAATTTGCAAAACTGGACTGGGTAATTAATCCATTTGAAAGAGAGGAAGAACATTGTTAGCCAAAATTTTCTGAAAAATTTAATTGAGCTGAAAATCAACGTTTTCAGAAACCAAAGTACACTTTAATCCATCTAATTATGCAAGGTGTTGGATGATATTAAGACTTACATACATTTCTTTGGAAGGAAGAAAATTAAATTGCTCTAGAATTTCCAAGAACATATTTGGTTGAAAGGCTGTCAGGGTTACAGCTGAATTCTGGCAAAAGTAACATTACTGATGGGTAATGTAGCAGAGGAAACATGAGATTCCTTTAACACACTTTAAGCAACTTTAATAGAACACATAAAATGCAGAATTCTTACTGAATTTCATGAATAACAATTGTTTTAAAACTGTATATATATGCGCACACATATGTATGCAATTTAACTTTTTGTAACATGAATAAATCTAGGTTGCAGAAATCACATATTGAAATGATGTATCTCCGTTATAAAAATCACATATTGAAAGAAATTGGAGAGATAATTTATTATTAATTTTATCCTGCTACTATGCTCAGAGGTCTAGCACTCACTTTGTCAAGAGCAACACTGTGTTATGAAATTACAAATGTAAGTCACATTTATCATTTGAAATGTTTTAGTACCACATTACAAAAAGTAGAAGGAATCAGGAAAAAGTAATTTTAATTATAGATTATATTTAACACAGTGCATCTCCTAATTGTAATCGAAACCTGTAATTAATCAATGTAAACATCATTGAGAGATTGTACACTTTCTTAGTTTTTAATATAAATCTAATTTTACTAAAATTAAATAACATTAAAAATTCAATTTTCAGTAGCACTGACCACATTTTAAATGCTCGATAACCACACCAGGCTAGTAGTTATCATGTCAGACAATACTGAGCTGTATTGTTATTTACTACCGTTATTAGGTATCTTACTAACAACTATTAATTAGTCTAATACAGTTTTTATTTTAGTATCTGGACACAACTCTCTTATTTTCCTGCACTTGTTATATTAAGCTCCTTCTCCTGTTTTCAAACTTACCTTAAGAAGGTGAAGGAGGAGAACCGGGGCCCAGAGCCAGGCGGGAGTTTGCTAGAGCTGAGTCCAGGGCGCGCGGGCCCTGACCTCCGCCTTCTGACCTCTCCCCTCACAGGCGACCATGCGGAACTAGTTAGCAGGCAGCTCGCAGCCCGCAGGGCCCCCGCCGCCGCCTGCGCTGGCTCTCGTGAGGCTGCCGTCACCTCCGCCCTTGCCGACGGGCTTCACGTTGCGGCCCCTGGGAGGCAGCCTGGGCGCGGGAACCCGTGCTGGTCGAGGTTCGGAACGGACCCCGGTACTGCAGCCTCCAGTGCCGCAGCGGCCGCCGACGTCGGCGCCTGCGGCCGTCTGCCCAACCCGGACACATTCGAGGAGTACCACCGGAAGTGCAAGGAACTGTTTCCCATTCAGATGGTAGCCCTCAGCACAATCCGGGAGTCCACCTACCACTTTGGGCACATATTTGCGGACAAAGCAGCTGAGTCCCACAGAGGCGTTCCCTGTGCTGGTGGGTGACATGGACAACAGCGGCAGCCTCAATGCTCAGGTCATTCACTAGCTGGGCCCTGGCTTCAGGTCCAAGATGGCCATCCAGACTCAGCAGTCCAAGTTTGTGAACTGGCAGGTGGACGGGAAGTACCGGGACTCTGACTTCACAGCGGTCGTCACCCTGGGAACCCAGACGTCCTTGTGGGTTCCGGAATCCTTGTAGCCTACTCCCTACCTCCAGAGCATCACGCCTTGACTGGCTCTGAGCAGAGAACTGGTCTACCACCGGCGGCCTGGCGAGGAGGGCACCGTCAAGTCTCTAGCTGGAAAATACACATTGAACAATTGGTTGGCAACGGTAACGTTGGGCCAGGCGGGCGTGCATGGTACATACTACTACAAAGTCAGTGACCAGCTGCAGCTGGGTGTGGAGTTTGAGGCCAGCACAAGGATGCAGGACGCCAGTGTCTCCTTCAGGTACCAGCTGGACCTGCCCAAGGCCAACCTCCTCTTCCAAGGCTCTGTGGACAGCAACTGGATCGTGGGTGCCACCCTGGAGAAGAAGCTCCCGCTCCTGCCCCTGACACTGGCCCTCCGGGCCTTCCTGAATCACTGCAAGAACAAGTTCCAGTGCAGCTTTGGCCTCACCATCCGCTGTGAGTTAGAATTTTGTGGTTCACCTATAAATGTATTTAATAATCAGAATATTTAATTCTGGCCCCCGCCTTCCATGCCCTTCATCCTTCAGATTCCACCTCCACCTCCCCTCCCTTCCCTCCCTCCTCGGGAGTCGGGGGCAGGGGGGACAGCAGAAAGGAGGGCCCCCACCACCCCAGCAGCTGAGGAGAGGATTCTGGAACTGAATGGCGCTTTGGGATTCTGAGTACCGGGGACAGCATGCCCAGGGGGCCTGGGGTCATGGGAGGGATTCCGGGACTGAAGAGCACCCAGGATTCTGACCACCAGGGGCAGAGGCACCCAGACAACCTCCGGGAGGAGTGTCCTGGCTTCCCCATCCCCTAAAGGGCCTGGGTCTGCCCCAGGGGTCAGCGAGAGGAGCTTCCCCATCCCTGGTCGGTCCGCCCTGCCCCTGTCCACTTTCCCATCTACTCCTCGGTATAAATTATGTTTATAAGTTATGGAAGAACTGGGACATTTTACAGAAAAAAAATGATAAAAAATATGTGTGGAAAAAAACAAAAAAAAGGATGAAGGAGTGTAGTGACTTCATAAGGTGTTTTATAATAGCTAATTATTTTGCAATAAGTCATGTTTGTTTCCTTTCAGTTATATGTTATATTGAGTCTTCTGAATCAATATAATGTTTGATTTTGCATCAATAATGTGTGATTTTGAATTATTCTAATGAGTGGTTTTAGATGATATTTTCTATAAATGTGATTTTAAGCAGTGCAATAGACTGTGTTCCCCCAAAATTTGCATGATGAAACCTCATCCCAATGTGATGGTATTTGGAGGTAGGGCTTTTGAGAGGTAATTAGGTCATCAGAGGGGAGCCCTTAGGAATGGAACTGGTTCCCTCATAAGAAGAGACCAGAAAGCTGGCTAGCTCTCCTCCCACTGTGGAAATATGTAATAGGTACACAGTTTGCAACCAAGAAAAGGGCACTCGTCAGAACCTAACCATGCCCTGATCTTAGACTTCCAGCCTCCAGAACTGTGAGAAATGAATTTCTGTTGTTTATAATCCATCCAGTCTATGGTATTTTGCTATAGCAGGCTGAACAGATAGAGATGTACAATGAAGGAAATTTTAGAAAATATTAGAGGATGTAAGGCCACTGATCTACATGAATACAGAAATAGTTTTCTGCTATCGGGAGCAGGAAGAACAAGCCGTGTTCTCTGATTGATTTCTAGACTTGTTAAAGTGCTACACCAGCTCAACTCTGAGCACTGAAAAACCTTACTGGCTATCAATATACTGACATTTTTTTTTCAATGAGTCCATCTCTCCCAACTCTTGTCATCATTTCTGTCAATCTCATATTTTTGTTAAGCACATTAGACATATGTGGCTTCAAATTAAGTGTTCTAAAATTTGAAGTGAGAAAAACAGAAAAAGCATAAGAAAATAATCAATGATAATATTGACAATAAAAAATATGACATACACTCAGTACTTACCATGTTTTAATTACTATCTTAAGGGCTTAATGGTTTAATATATATTAGTTGCATATCTCCAGACACTCTTTGAAGCATGTACAGTTGTTTCTAAAGCTGATATTGGCTTAGTTCAGATCAGTACTAAGTAACTCCATTGAGAATCTCACCTAGATCTGTAGTTCTGTGAACTTTTGATCCTAAGAATTATGATGTATTTATTTACAAAGAAATACAAACTGTGAAATATAAATGTGATTTTAACAGGTGGATTGATGCTTTACACTAACACACCTGCATAGAGTGCAAGGGAAGTTTATTACAATTGCATATTGTGTAGGTTTGACTTCAGCCCTTTTGTTTAAATCTAATAAACTGTTACTGGCAGTCTTCAAATGAACAACACAGATGCATTTATGTAACAGTGCCCCATGACCAAAAGATTAGGTAGTGTTTCACTATCTATCCTGTTCTACAATATTAGGTTTGTGCTAGCCATACAGCTGTTGCTAAATAGAGACTCCCCAGAACTGTCTGAGTTAATATTCACTCCAATCATTCTGCTGCCCTGTGAAGTATTAGAGCATGACAGGGCTATAGTCATATTTCAAAGGCAAAGGACTTCACTGTTCTTAGATCACACACACCTAATATGCTAGTCCTACATAACTTGCTCTTTTTTCTCTTTTGCTATTATTCTCCTCTGGCTATATGCAGTCATTTGCCTTTCAGGTTTTCTGACTTTCTCATATATTTCAAAGTTTAATTAATTTTATGTATTTTTAAACTTTAGATCACTTATGTCATGTTGCAATAAAGAGGAGTAAGGACTTCAGCAGTATTTATTTCCTTAAAATATGTTTTCTGTACATTAGGGGGCACTCATGTTTTTGAGGGAACCAATTTCAATAGGCTGATTTTTTTGTATTCATTTTATAGGTGAAGCATTATATTCTTTGAAGTCTTTTTCTAGGAAATGCTTAATGGAAACTTTACCCGTTACCTTGGAAATTTTACCTATTGTCACTTTGACATATGTAGAATATTGGCTTTTAGGAAATTGGCTAAAAGAGCTGGTTTATTTTTATTTTTTTTAGACAGAGTCTCGCTCTGTCACCCAGGCAAGGAGTGTGGTGGCACGATCTCAGCTCGCTGCAACCTCTGCCTCCCGGGTTCAGGTGATTTTTGTGCCTCAGTCTCTGGAGTAGCTGCGATTACAGGCACATACACACCACCATGCTGGGCTAATTTTTGTATTTTTAGCAGAGACAGGGTTTCACCATGTTGATCAGGCTGGTTTCAAACTTTTGACCTCCAGTGATCTGCCCGCCTTGACCTCCCAAAGTCCTGGGATTACAGGAATGATCCACCATGCCTGGTCATACAGCTGGTTTTAAAATGGTGAGGGAACATAATGTCATCAATTCTGAAATGTTTACATATTTGTATTATATTGATTAAACTTATTACAAGCATATTTTAATAGTTACCAAATAAATTTTGTTTATAAGTATTTTCAACAAGAAACTTTACCTTTGTCTTCTTATCTGTAAAAGATGAGTAATTATTAAAAAAGAATTTCTCGCTGGGTGTGGTGGCTCATGCCTGTAATCCCAGTACTTTGGGAGGCCGAGGAGGGCAAATCACCTAGGGTCAGGAGTTTGAGACCAACCTGACCAACATGGAGAAACACCATCTCTACTAAAAATACAAAATTAGCCGGATGGTGGCACATGCCTTTAATACCAGCTACTTGGCAGGCTGAGGCAGAAGAATCACTTGAACCTAGGAGGTGGAAATTGCAGTGAGCCGAGATTGCACCATTGCACTCCAGCGTGGGCAACAAGAGCAAAACTCTGTCTCCAAAAAAAAAAAAAAGAAAATGAAAGAATTTCTTAATATTATAATAGGAACCAAATTAGATCATATATGAAATTTAGTTTATACATGGAATTTATACATATTTATATTTTATAAATATTTTTCAAAATTGATGTAATCAATTAGTTCTACCTAAATAATATTTTTAATAAAATTTATTCAAGCAAACATTGAATTTCCTCGATAGAGCCACTTCTATTAGTTTAGATTTCTCCACCTATGAATATGCTTTCAACTAGCTTTAAAACTAACAAGAAAAAGAAATATTCTACAAAAGGAAGAAATATTTTTTCAAGGTTAAAAATATGTATTGCTAGATGTGTGCTAAAATGTTAATCTATATTTTATTTCAATTATAAAAACTATCATTTTCTAATTATTTCTTCTATAATAGTTTAACATCTTTCAAGCACATCTTGCCTAAAATATGTTATGTTAGTTTGGCTAAGCTAGATGAATCATAATAATTTATTATACATAGGAATAAAAGTATATATGTATCAGTCACCTATTGCTAGAATAATGCTGTGTAACAAGTCATTCTAAAAATCAGTGGTTTAAAATAGTAATAATTAATTTTCATACTCATAGTCATGGGGTGACTGCATTGTGGCTAGCTGAGGATGTACTATAACGTGTAGGCTTGCAACTGTAGACTACAGATTGGATTCTGGTATGCTCCTCATGATGCTCAATCTTCTGAGTCAAGCAATCACCCAGTACATGTGTCTATCTCCATGCATCTTATTCTGTGATCCAGGTAGAAGGTTAGTGACTTACTGGGGTCATTTTCTTCTCATGATGACCCACCAGGGTTAAAGTAGGCAAGCTGAACTCCACAAATACATTTTGAAACTCTGCTTAAGTAACTTACACTGACTTCTCATTGGCCAGAGAAATTCCATGCTCAAGTTCAGTATCAAGATGAGAACAAGCATACCTTGCCAATAATAATGCTATACTATGGCAATGGTTGTGATTATATCAGAGACAAGCGAAGAGTTGGAAAGTCCATCATGAAAGTTAAATGGTTTGTTCAATGAGATGTATGCAGTAAGATTCAATCAAAAGGCAAATAATTTTGTTCTCACTTCAGGACTTGGGCTTTCCATAAACCTCTTCTTTCTCTGGGTGAAATATCGTGCATATTCCCTATGTTTTGGCCAATCTGACATAATAAAATAGGCAACTCAAACTTTAATATAGTTCAAACTACATATTAAACACCTCCAAGAGTGCTTGGCATACTGAGCCCAGGAGAAAGGTGAGGGTGAATGGATACTATGTTTAGGGAGAAAGTGACAACTATTGGCATTTGCTGCATAGATTGTGTTAGTGTTCTGTGCCTTCAGATATTATTACTTAGTATAAAAGGTGAACAAACTGGGAAACTTTCTTATAAACCAATGCAGTTATACACTATGTTCTTTTATTGTCATTTATCACTCATACATAATTTAATGCCTGTAATGAAAAGATTGATTGTAGCAGAGGTTACTATAGAAGTGGCTTCCCAACTTGTCAGGCAGTCTCCTGATCTAGGTTAGAGCAACAGTTGAAGATCAAACTCTATGGGGTGGCTTTTGGTGCACTCCTACCAGTTCATACTGTATTCTGTTTCATCAGCCCCTTCAGAAATGCTTTAAGCTACTTACTACCCTGAAATAAATCCCTAAATTTGTTAGAGGGTATTGTCTTTTTTTTGTTACAGAACGCAGACTGATAGAGTAAATATTACATGGAGATTTGGAAGGCCAGAAAATCTCAAGAAAAGACAAGGCCTAGATTGTTAAATTGACCTGGTAGAGTTTGAAAGTAATAAATATCTTTCTAGATAAATCCTGGAATGAAGTATCAGAGAACAAAACAATCCTCCAGCACCTAGTCTATAGTTGTAAAAGAGGTACTTATGTTTTTATGTGTAGAATAAAGTGCTTATCATGTAACTTGTAACATAAGACTGTGTGTTAGGCTATTTTCCACTTACTTAGCACTCTTGTAGAAAGAATAAAATGGTTAGATTAGAGCCTAAAGTTCTTCCTCAATGAATTGTCAGAGGATGAGAGATCTATGTTGCCTCTAAGTAGAATATATCTCTTGAAAGAACAGTGCTATTATACAAAAAATCAGGAAAATAGTCTGATTCTTTGGGTTGCCAAATTACAAAAGAAGTTGAATACATTACTTTTGAAAATATCTTATTTAAATTTAGGACATCTATTGGAAAAGAGTGGGACTCTAAGAATTGATATGTGGTGCTTTGGTGTAATCAGATATTTCTTAGTATCTGAAATTCCACTCAGCTTAAGTGTCCATTTAAGATGTGGCTTGTTTTATTTCATTTATTTATTTATTATTTTAACCGAGTTGCAGAAGTTGTTAATATACTCTAGATTTTGAATTTAATGATTAGTAAATTTTATGACCTGTCAAAGAAAATTGTACTACCAAGATCACAAAGATTTTCTCTATGTTTACTTATAAAAGTCTTATATTTAAAGACCACTTATATTATTGGTCCTTTATGATGGTTTAGCAATTATAAATAATAAACAATTCCATTAAAATAAATTTTGTTTCATCTAGTGTTAAAAGTTATACTTTTGCCTTCCTTAGGTTCATTTATCTTTGCGTACCTTCTTCCATTCCTTTAATATCAAGCTTTCTTTTTCTGCCACTGTCCTCTTTCAAAGTGCGATCTGGTTGTTACATAATGCTGGATCTTGTTTTAACAAATTCTTAAGGTTTCTCTTTTGGTAAGTGAGTTTAACTCATTTACATTTATTTTGATCAGTGAATGGATACAATTTTCTTCTGTATGTATGAAAATTTTATAAGTTTGACTTTTTGTGCTCCTCTTAATATCTCATTTATAAAGGTTATTTAAAACGTTTTTCTGTATTACTTTATGACGTAATGAAAATTTCCTTCCTGTCGAAATGCCTGGCATATATTCATTTCCTGATTGTTCCCTCAGTGCTCCAACCTCCAAAATTATTATTTTGGTATTGTTTTATTTAGTTATGTATTCTTTTGAATATTTTTGTTTATTGCATATTTAGATAATAGTATAATTCAGTAAGTTATTTACTCACACTTACACCCAATTAATGAATTAGCATCCTCTTAGATTTATCACCATCCTTATTTGGTTATTTTCTCCATTTATAATTTCAAGTAGGTTCTTTTGTTGTGAAACTTTTGAGATATTTTTGTGTGATTAAAAATATTTTTATATTATCTGTTTATTTAAAACTAATTGGTAGTGTGAAATTTTGGTATTTATTTATTTAAGTTATTTTTCTTTAATAACTTGGAAATGATGTAACACTGTTTTCTTGCCTGCAGTGTCAGTGATTCCTCATGTCAATAGACTGCTTACTCATTTAGGGCAGATTCACTCTTTCTCTGGAAGCTTTGGGAAATGTCATGGTATTTTAGATACTCTTGCTTGAATTTTACTATAATTTATAATTTATATAGCTGTATGTGTGCGTATTGATAAATATTTTTGAATTGTTTTTATCTTGTATATATATAAAAGATTATATGAAAATTGAATTTTTTATCTATATATAAAATATAAAAACTATATGTAAAACTCTATAAAAACTTTATATATTAAGGGTCAGGAGGAGAGAGACATTTATATAAGGCAGTGGCTCATGTGGTTGTGGGATTATGAGATTGTATGGGCTGGCAAGTCAAAAATCTGTAAGGCAGTCCAATATACTGAAAATAGGTAGCAGTCTTGAGGCAACATATCTTCTTCTATAGGAAACCTCAAGTTTTCCTCTGAAGGCTTTCAACTGATTGGATGATCCCCTCCGGCATTATTGATGATAATCTCCTTCACTTAATGTCAACTGATGTAGATCTTAACCACATGTACAAAATACTTTCATAGCAACACCTAGTACGTTAGTGTTTGATTAAATAACTTGTTATGATAACCTAGCTAAGTTGATACATAAAATTAACTATCACAGCTACCTTTCCAGTTTTAAGGTGGCATTGACCTACCTAGTAAATAGGGAAGATAAAAGATCCTCCAAGCATTTCCCATCTAGGATGTCCAGTGAACTTATCTGAACTGCCCATTTTCACATGCATGGAGAAACAATGACTTACTTCTTTGCCCAAAGTTCTTAATTTTACATTTTGGTCTTTGATCCATCAATGTCTTTTTATTTATATTATATATGTAGGACCTCCTTGAAGGCAGGAGCTAAATGCCCTTATGAGTTTTCCATAATATCTGAAAATAGAAGACTTCAAGAAAGTTTGAGTACAAAGAATACATTAAACTTCCTTCAAATTTATCTGGAATAGAAAAGCATGCCACATACATACTGTCAATGACACTTTGCTTTAAGGAAATAATGAAGAAATAGTGAACTATTAGGAGACTCTTTTGTTAAAATTTTTGTCACAGAAATTTCTTCATTTACAGTGACCATTCTTTTTTACAAATATAAGTGGGCATATAGAAGATATTTTGGGGGGGATATCTTTCCGTAGTTAAAAACTTAAAATCACCTATTTGCTAATTGATGCTCTGAATTCCAGAAGAGGTTCCCAAATAATGTCAAAGCATCAACAAAGGGACTAATGTTGACAGTAAAATCTACTTATAGATTATAGTGATCTATGTCTTTTCATGAGATTCATTTCCAATTCTATTTGGAGGCCATGCTGAGTTTTCTGAAAGGGTCTTCTAAAAATATTTGAGACAACTACATAAAATTAGAGTTCTTCAGTAAGCTGATATAGTGGCTAGACCTTTGGAAACTCTAAAATCCTCAAACATTAATGTTTATATATGACTTGTCTGTTGAATACAGGCAATTCTGAACGAGGTGGTCTATATTAAACTATACTTTATAATATAATTCTCTATTATTGTATTTTTTGATGATCGTTCACATGGGAACTCTATCTGAAGCAGGAAGAGATCTTCAAGGGAAATTCAGTTTCTCAAATGAAAATTCAAACCTCAACATGATTATATGATTTCTGGAGATCTTGATCAAGTTAGAAGGTTCAGTTAATGCAATATATATTATGGAATCCAAATTTCCCAAATATTCATATACAAAAATTTGTGGCAAAATGACGGCATGTAATTTGTTTTTTTCAAATTGTTAAATATTAGGTAACATTTTTCTACAAAACAAAATAATGTCAATGAATTTCAAGTTCAGATGATAATGGTATAATTCTTTCTTCAAATAATTAGTCATTTTGTTCTTTTTTAACAAAAGGAAACAAACTTGTATTGTGCTTTTCATGCCTTTTCCTCTTTTATAAAAACAAAATTTGAGGCATAGTTTGAAAACTACCAGAAATATGAAGATTAACACCAATCACATAATTCAGATAGTATGATTATTCAGATATTATTATCATTAATATTTTGGTACATATCTTTGCTGATTTCCTTGTTATAAATGTATAATGCCTATATCTATATCTTTCTATATTTAACCATCTCTAATGTCTAAATAAATATTTTTACTTAATAAAATATCTCTGTATAATGTATAATTTTTAGAATATCTATTTTACTTATCCTATTTCAAGCTTTTCCTATAACATCTTCAATAACATAATTTCATTGAGTATATCTTGTGACTATATCATAATGACTTATTTGCATTAAGTATTTCATTCTGTTTTGTTTCATAGTGATAAAATCCTATAATGATTAGGTCTGCTCTTATACAATGTGTATAGATTTAGTATTTAGACCAATCTGAGTACTTTCTCTATTATTTTATGTACTTGTCTTTTTAATATTCCTTGCATTTCTTCCCTTTGATTATATTTATAAAACCTTTTCCTATTTTATTGCCTAATTATTTGTAAGATATTCTATTAGTGTCTAGTATTATGCTATTTTAATTTTAATTTTTTACTTTTAACTTCTATTTTAGGTTCAAGGGATACATGTGCATGTTTGTTACATGCTAAATTGTGTGTAGCAGGAGTATGGTGTACTGGTAATTTTGTCATACGGGTAATCAGCATAATACCCAACAGGTAGTTTTTTAAATCTTCACCTTCCTGTCACCTTCTACTCTCAATTAGGCCTCAGTGATGACTGTGTCTTTGGGATGTTTGTCCTGTATAGTACTTCACAGGGTTTTCTGAATTTCCTGAATTGTATGTTGACCTCTCTAGTGAGGTTTCTTGGACAATATCCTCAAATATGTTTTCCAAGTTGCTTGCTCTGTCTCCCTCTCTTTCAGGGATGCCAATGAGTTGTTCAGTTGGTCTTTATGTAATTCCACATTTCTTGGAGGTTTTATTCATTTTTTAAAATTCCTTTTTCTTTATTTTTGTCTGACTAAGTTAATTCAGAAATCCAGTCTTTGGATCTAGAATTCTTTCCTCAGCTTGGTCTATTCTATTGTTAATTCTTCCAATCGTGTTCTGAAATTGTTATAGTGAGTTTTTCAGCTCTGTCAGCTCAGATTCGGCCTTTCTTAAAATGGCTGTTTTGTCCTTCATCTCTTGAATTGTTTTCCTGGATTCCTTAGACCTTTGAATGGGTTACAACTTTCTCCTGAATCTTAGTGCCCTTCATTGTCATCCAGATTCTACGTTCTATGTCTGTCATTTCAGCCCTTTTCTTCTGTTTAAGTACCATTGCTGGGGAGCTAGTGTGATTGTCTGAATGTAAGGAGACGCTTTGCTTTTTAGAGTTACCAGCATTATGTGGTGGTCCTTTCTTATCTGTGTGAGCTGATGTTTCTTTAGTTGTATCATTTGAGTTTAGTCAGTTGACTTCAGTTTTGAGATGTTTTCAGAGGGCCAAGCCTTTGTGCAGGGTCTTTATTTGTGATGTAATTCTTATCCTTGGCTTCACAGGGGCAGGATATGTTAGCAAAGTATTCATGTGTTGAAATTTGGGCTGTGGTCTTGTTGAGGGTGCTTAGGTGTAATGGCTGGTAGGTAGACTCTTGCTCAGCTGTGCAGCTCCTCTATTTCCTTGCATTTGCAGCTGTGCTCTCTTTCAGTGCTCTGGTAGTGTGGGCTCCTCTCCCACTCAAGTGTTCACCACATATTTTGATTTGGCACTCCTGGGCTGCGTACCACAGCCGTGGGGTGAGCTAAGGCTTTTTATTTCCTCCCCAACTTTGGGGCAGAGGGGAAGAAGCCGTGGCAGTGGCAATGGCAGAGGGCCTTTCATTTGTCTTTTGGGACTCCACACCAGAGAAATGCAGAGCCACAGACAAGGGGAACAATCAGCACAAGCTACAGAGGCTGCATTGTGGTTCCAAGCCAGGGGGCCCTGCCTGATGATGAACAAGCTGTGTGGGAGGCTCACAAGGAAGATAGACTGGCCTCTTCTCCATAGGGCAGGTATGGTGTGCTGTAGGTGTGAGTAAAGCTCTCAGGCTCTGTTCCTTCCACTGTCCAAGGGCAGCAAGGGCAGTACCAATACAGAAGTAGTGGCAGAGGCCCTTTCAGTTGCTTCTGAGAGCTCCACCCCTGAGAAAGACAGAGGTGCTGCCAATGGGAATGTTCAGCCAGGGATGGGGCTGCTGCACTGCAGCCAGAGACAGGGCTCTGCCTGGTGAAGAATAGGGGATAGGCAAACACAGGGAAGAGAGACTGGACTCCTTTTTCTATGGTGTCTGTGGTGTACTGGAGGTGCCAGCTAAGTGACCAGGCCCTTTGTTTCTTTCCAAGCCTGAGAGCAGTAAGAGTGATATCGTTACCCTCTCCCAGGAGAGGGTTCTTGGCCCTCACACAAAAAATAATTTGAGGTGAGTCCATAAAGTGAAAGCAAGTTTATTAGAGAAGTTAAGAGACAAAAGAATGGCTGTTGCATAGGCAGAGCAGCCCCGAGGGCTGCTGGTTGCCCCTTTTTATGGTTATTATACTACTAAACAAGGGGTGGATTATTTAAGACTTCCGTTTTTAGACCATATACGGTAACTTCTTGAAGTTGCCATGGCATTTGTGAACAGTCACGGCACTGGTGGGAGTGTAGCAGTGAGGATAACCAGAGGCCACTCACATCATCATCTTGGTTTTGGTGAGTATTATCTGGCTTTTTTACTGCAACCTGTTTTATCAGCAAGATCTTTATGTCCTGTATCTTGTGCTGACCTTCTATCTCATCCTGTAACTTAAAATGTCTTGACTGTCTGGAATGCAGCCCACTAGGTCTCAGCCTCATTTTACCCAGTCTCATTTTACCCAGTCTCTATTCAAGATGAAGTTGATCTGATTCGAATGCCTCTGACATTTCCCTACCGTCTTTTATAAGAGAACCCTTAATCCTAATGGTTGCAGAAGGATGAAGATTCATCTTCTGTAACTTCTTCAGGATGAATAGAGGTGATGATATTCCTGCCTAACTATTAGTGTCTCTTGTGTTCAGGTGGAGAGGAACTTAATTAGAAAGCATCAGTATGATGAGGGCCTTTCATAACTCTGAGTTCCCACAAAAGGTAATATCTGAAAGACTAATAAGTATTTAAGAGAACATTTAATAAGCTTATCCTGCATTCTTGCACAAAGAGTATAACAGCAATATAGTCTACAACAGTAAAACAAAATTAGTAAAATTGTCTCAAGTTAACTAAATTAGAAGGCTGTCCATGAACTGGGCAACTGTTGAAACCAAGCTGATATGGGGTTGCTAGCTGATTCCAGTACATGCTCAGAATTAGAATATTGATCCAATTGTGTCTAATGACTAAACAGTTACAAACATTATATTACTATTATTATAATAAAATGGGAACAAATTTTCTATAAAAGAATTTGGGGCCATTTAAAAAATTTACATAGGTAAATTTGAAACATAGGTAAAATTGTAAACAAATTTTCATAGGTAAATAAGTAGGTAAATATGAAGTAACACTGTGCTTTTTAAAATTTTTTTAAACTCCCACATATTGCCCTTCTGAGAAATATAAACTTGTCTGGTTGTCAAGAATGTGCTTACTTATTAACTAATAAATACTATTTTTAATCTATCTTTGTTTTTAAAGGATGTAAGTTTGCTTTGCTAAGTGTATCTTAAAACTTGTTAGGAACAAAGCATTTACCACTGTGATGACTGGTATCATGAAAACCCCAAATACTTAAATATGTCTGAAAAAATAACTTTGGATGGGTTTTGAAAGCAGGCATGCAGGACCAAGATGAGCCATGGGGCTTTTGTAAGGCATGTGGGCTTGAAGTTGCTAGTTGTAAAGAGGTGAGGTGCCAGTTCTACAGACAGACAGAAGGTCTGAATGAAATCTTCCAGACTGCTGTGGAGTATTTCATGCTACTCTACTCTCAATGCCAGAGGGTGGGGGTCAGCATCTATTAGTATATAGCCTATACTCCTATAGCACAGTTTTTCCTTTTTCTGCAGGGAGCTCTTCAGTTCTTGGGTAAATTCCAACTTCTCCTTTTTAACAGTTATTCATTTGCTTTAGCCTGTTCCTCATTCCTAAAAGTTTGCTCTTTTTTGCTTTTCTTTTTCAGATTTTCACTTTCATTTTAGATAAAGGGGCCACACATGCAGATTTATTATATGAGAATATTGCATGATGCTGAGGTTTGGGGTATGGATCCTATTACCAGATGGTGAGCACAGTACCTGATAGGTGGTTTTTCAATATATTTCCCCTCCCTTCCTCCACCCTCTAGTAGTCTGCAGTGTCTGTTTCTATATTTATGTCCATGTATGCTTAGTGCACTCTGCATCTTCAATTGAGGTACCAAATTTTTCTTATTGGGACTGACTAGGTGGGTTGGTGTGACCCACTGAGAGTGAACAAAAACAGGGTGGAGCAAGACCCCATCTGGGAACTGTAGGCTGCAGAGGGAACTCTGTCTTCCAGCCAAGGGAGATGGTGAGGAATTGTGCTTCCCATCCCTGAAAACTAGGCTTTTCCCAGGGATCCTTTCAACCTGTGGATTAGGAGGTCCTCCCCTGAGCACACTACAAGAGCCTTGGTTCCCAAGCACAAAGCTTTGTAGAATCACAGTGGCTACTCAGGCGGGCTGCTCATATTCGTGGCCTCTTTGAGCAAGCAGTGAAATAGGGAAGTATTTACACACTCTGGCTGTGGGAATTCCCATGAGGGAGGAGACCCATCTACTCTTGTGAGAAGAGGGCTGAAGACAGAGAGACAAGCAGCCACACTCTCATGGAACCCCACAAGCTAAAACCCACTGGCTTGGCATGAACACTGGCCAGCCCAGATGGCTAGAAACTGCCTAAAAAGAACAAATTCCCTGGGGGAAAAAGTGGCCACCATCACCATGGCTCCAGTGGCTGTTTTCCCTTGCCACTGGTGCCAGCAAGATGGGGTGGGTCCCGATCCACTCCTCACTGGGTGGGGACTTTCTGTGGGAATCTTGGCATCCCCAGCCTGGGGTTTATGGATAGAATACTGATAAGCTTGAGAGGATCCCCTAGGAGGAGGGCTGGCTGCAGTATCCTGGATCAGTGATCTTAGTCTTTTCTGTCTGCTGGCTCTGGAGAGTCAGGGCAGCCAAGAAGAGGGGGATTCCCCTCAGTGCAGCACACCTACACCACCAAGAGGCAGATCGACTGCTTATTAAAGTGGGTTTCTGACCCCACTCCTCCTGACTGAGATCTCCCAACAGGAGTCTCCAGACACCTCATACAAGAATATTCCAGCCGGCATCAGGCTATGGCCCTCTGGGAAACAGCTCCCAGAGGAAGGAGCAGGCTTCCATGTTTGCTGGTCTGCAGCCTCCACTGGTGATGTCTCCAGGGATGGGAGAGACCCAGGTAAACAGAGGCTAGAGTGGACCCCAAGCAAACCACAGCAGCACTCCCAAAGAGGGCTATGACTTCTAAAAGAAAAAAAGCAGAAAGCAACAGTATCAGTGAAAAAGACACCACAGAAACCCCATCCGAAAGTCAGCAGCCTCAAAGATCAAAGGTAGATAAATCCATGAAAATGAGAAAGTATCAACACAAAAATGCTGAAAACTAAAAAAACCAGAGTGCCTCTTCCCCTTCAAAAGGTGCAACAAGTCTCTAGCAAGGGCACAGATCTGGGATGTGGCTGAGATGTAAGAATTGACAGAAGTAGGCTTCAGAAGATGGGTGACAACGAACTTTGCCAAGCTGAAGGATTATGTTCTAATTCACTGCAAAGAAGCTAAGAACCATGATAAAACATTACAGAAGCTGTTCACCAGAATAACCAGTTTGGAAAGGAACATAAATGATTGGATGGAGCTAAAAAACACAACATGAGAACTTCAAAATGCAAACACAAGTACCAACAGCCAAAAAGACCAAGTGGACAAAAGGATATCAGAGCTTGAAGACCATCTGCTGAAATAAGGCAAATAAGTTTAGAGAAAAAAGAATTAAAATGAATTAATAAAACCTCTGAGAACTGAGATTATGTTAAAAGACCGAAACTAAGACTGTAGGGGTGCCTGAAAGAGACAGGGAGAACAGAACCAAGTTGGAAAACATGCTTCAGGATATCATCCAAGAGAACTTTCTCAACCTAGCAAAACAGGCCAATGTTCAAATTGAGGAAATTCAGAGAACTACAGTAAAATACTCCATGAGAAGAAAGACCCCAAGACATGTTATCATCAGATACTCCAAGGTTGAAATGAAGGAAATAATATTAAAGGCAGCTAGAGATAAGGAGCAGGTCACCTATAGAGGGAAGCATACCAGACTAATAGCAGAAGCAGCAGAAAACCTACAGGCCAGAAGAGATTGGTGGCCAATTTTCAACATTCTTTAAGAAATTCCAACCTAGAATTTCATATCTGACCCAACTAAACTTCATAGCTGAAGAAGAAATAATTTTTTTTTCAGGTAAGCAAATGCTGAGGGAATTCATAACCACCAGGCCTGCCTTGTAAGAGCTCAGGAAGGAAGCATTAAATATGGAAAGGAAAAAGTCATTACCAGCCACTACAAAAAACACGCTGAAATACACAGACCAGTGGCACTGTGAAGCAAAAACATAAACATGTCTGCAAAATAACCAACTATCATCACAGTGTCAGAATCAAATTCACACATAACAATATTAACCATCAGTGTAAATGGGCTACTATGCCCCAGTTACATTTGCCCCAATTACAATTACTGTGTAATTACAACTATAATAACCCGGTCGCAAGCTGGATAAAGAGTCAGAATCCATGGGTGTGCTGTATTCAACCATCTGATCTTCAGCAACTCTGACAAAAATAAGCAGTGAGGAAAGGATTCCCTACTTAATATATGATGCAGGGATAACTGGCTATCCATATGCAGAAAATTGAAACTGGACCCTTCCTCACAACTTATACTAAAATTAACTGAACATGGATTAAAGACTTAAATGTAAAACCCAAAATTATAAAAAATCTAGAAGAAAATCTAGGTAATACCATTCAGGACATTGGCACGGGCAAATATTCATGATGAAATCACCAAAAGCAACTGCAACAAAAGCAAAAATTGACCAATGATATCTAGTTAATTAGACCAATGGGATCTAATTAACTAAAGAGCTTCTGCACAGCGCAAGAAAGTATCATTAGAGTGAACAGGGTAACTACAGAATGTGAGAAAATGTTTTTAGTCTATGAATCTGACAAAGGTCTAATATCCAGAATCTGCAAGGAACTCAAACAAATTAACAAGAAAAAAACAAACGACTCCATTAAAAAGTGGGCAAAGGACATGAACAAACACTTCTCAAATGAATACATTCATGCAGCCAACAAACGTATTTTAAAAAGCTCAACATCACTGATCATTACAGAAATGCAAATAAAAACCACAGTGAGATACCACTCATGCCAGTCAGAACAACCATTATTAAAAAGTTAAGAAAACAGTTCTTGGCAAGGTTGTGGAGGAATAGGAATGCTTTTTAAACTGTTGATTGGAATTTAAATTAGTTCAACCATTGTAGAAGATGGTGTGGCAGTTCCTCATAAATCTAGAAACAGAAATAGCATTTGACCCAGCAATCCCATTGCTGGTTATATACCCAAAGTAATATAGATCATTCTATTACAAAGATACATGCATGCATAGATTCATTGCAGCACTGTTCACAATAGCAAAGACATAGAATCAACCCAAATGCCCATCAACTGGTTAAAGAAAATGTGGTACATATACAGCATGGGATACTATGCATTCATAAAAAGTAATGAGATCATGTACTTTGCAGCATAAATGAAACTGAAGCTGTTATCCTCAGCAAACTAATGCAGGAACAGAAAACTAAACACCACTTGTTCTCACTTATAAGTGGGAGCTGAACGAGAACACGTGGACACAGAGAGGGGAAGAACACATATTGGCACCTGTTGGGGGCATTGGAGGAGGGAGAGCATTAGGAAAAATAGCTAATATATGCTGGGCTTAATACCTAGGTGATGGGTTGATAGATATAGCAAACCACCATGGAACACGTTTACCTATGCAACAAACCTACACATCCTGCATAGGTACCCCAGAATTAAAAATAAAAAAAAGAAAAACATTCCATGCTAATGGACTGGAAGAATAGCTATCATAGAAAGAGCCATACTCCCTAAAGCAATTTACAGATTCAATGTTATTCCTATCATACTATGTCATTCTTCACATAATTAGCAAAAAAGTATTCTAAAATGTATATGGAACCAAAAAAAAGCCTTAACAGCCAAAGCAATCCTAAGCAAAAAGAACAAAGTCAGAGGCATCACACTACTCAACTTCAAACGCTACTATAAAGCCACAGTAACCAAAACAGCTTGCACTCTTTTCTTATCCTATTTTTCTTTAGTATTACATTAGTAGATACAAACTGAGTACTCATAAATATTCTCATAAAGGAGGTAGAAAGTCATCTCGTCAAATAATAAATGCCTTTGAAAGGAAATGTGCGAGCCTGTTCTATGTAATCTCAATGGATGATTTTGAACAGGACATAGCAAATGTTTATTACATATTTCCACTGCTTTATATTCACAAAGACTGTGAATATAATGAGTTTGGTTAGGCTGAAATTTTCATAAAAGAGAGAGGAAAAGAGGAACAGAGTGATATTAAAGACAGATCAGAGTAAAAACAGACTTCAGAGTGACTGGCTTGAGAGAAGATATGAACGTAACAATTTAGACTGCTAAGAGCAAGTGTGTAGCATATTCTACTTTCACTATTTCAGTGGCTTTCTTATTGGTCTCTTTGTCATTATTTTCTCTTATTCTCAATTTAGACCATATGTTGATGACATCATACATTTTCTAAAGGAGTGACATTCAGCTTTTCAACAAGCAAGTCTAAACTCCTTGAATAACATTCAATAATCTACATGATTTGCCACCACCCTGCTGTTCATGGCTTACTTTTTATTATTATACTTAGTACACAGTATACTCTAGAGGAAGATGAGTTTGGTTAGGCTGAAAATATGCCTAATTTTCTGTCACTATCCTGTACTTAAGCATTTTTCTCCATTGAAAATGATTCTTCAACTTCATGTTCTTTTCTCTTCAAAATATTTTAAAATATTCACACCCAACTTGAATGGTTAATTCTACTGTAAACCTTCCCTGGTAGCTTAAAATCACTATTATTTTCCTTCACTTGGGGGTTTCCTCAGGATATTTTTTTTCTTTTCTTCTCTTCTCTTTTCTTCTCTTTTTTTGGATACTGAGTCTCGCTCTGTTGCCAAGCTGTAGTGCAATGGCATGATCTTGGCTCACTGCAATCTCTGCCTCCCGGGTTCAAGCAATTCTACCTCAGCTACCCAAGTAGCTGGGATTAAAGGCACCTGCCACCACATTCCACTAATTTTTGTATTTTTAGAAGAGAAGGGGTTTCACCAAGTTGGCCAGGATGGTCTGGATATCTTGACTTCGTGATCTACCCTCCTTGGCCTCCCAAAGTGCTGGGATTACAGGCCTGAGTCACCGCACCCAGCCCTTTGTTCTTTTTAATGAAATATTTTATTCTTATAGCTAATCTTCTCTACTGGATATTAAGCTTCCTAGAGTAGATCCCAAATCTTGTTTTTTCTCCAAATCATAGTAACTAGCAAAGTATCTGGAATGTAGTATGCCTTTGATACACATTTATTTTCATTAAAGATTATAATATATATTTACATGTATTAAATAGTAAATCAAAAGTAAATAATATTTATATTTCTAAGTGTTATTTTATAAGAGCATGAATTACTTCATATCTAAAAAGTAAATTTGTTTCCTGTTGAGATAAACATGAAAAATACCATTGTTAGGAAATACAGAAATAGTGTAAGACATAGGAAATAAAATGATTATATTTTAAAATTAATAACATGAATATGTACTATAAATATATGCTATTACTTGATGATTATATCTTATTTAAACTAAATCCAATTAAAATTAAATGCTACCCCTTCTTTCAAAAAGTAAAGGATTAGAATTAGGTTTTGGAATTACATTAAAAATTATGTTATGCTTCATATCTTGTAATGGCAAAAAGCGTTTTGTATCTGGAGATTTTTTTTCTATTACCTCTCTCATGCTTAATATAACCCCATACTTATCATTTTTCTCTGTATTAGCATTATTTATGATTATATGATTTTTTTATCATATTTAATCTCCATCATTAAAACATGCTCACTGAAGTTCTTAACTTTTCTTCTATTTTTTTATGTGTTTGAATGCATATGTACATCATTTACCTCAGTTGATTTTTAGGAAGCAAGATAATTTAGTAGTTGAACATAAAATTTATATCAGCACAAAATGCACAAGTATGAGGGCAGGAACAAGATAAATTTTATGGAAATAAATTTTTATAAAAGAGGAAGAGAGGAACAGAGTGATATTAAAGACAGGTCAGAGTAAAAATAGACTTCAGAGTGACTGGCTGAAGAGAAGATATGAATGTAACAATTTAGACTGCTAAGAGTAAATAATGCAAAGGCTGATTGGCAGGTTAAATTCCAATGCTGGTACTTATTACAGGTAGGATCTTTGGCAAGTTACTTAGTATCTCTGTACCTTAGTTCCTCTGGTAAAGTATAATGATAGAAGCTACTCTGTAGGGTTGTGTTATTAAATTAGTTGATTTACATTAAGCACTTTGAACTTACCAGTTCTATGTAAATGATGTATGTAAATGGTATGTGTTATTATGTCATAAAAACTTCAAATATCCAGAAATGATTAATAATACAGTATAATAATAATATCTAACCCTTTTTGTAGAATTAACTCTGCTATGCATTAGACACATATTACCTCATTTAATTCCTTCAATTACTCTCTGGGTGCTAACAGGAAAATAATGGCATATTCGAAACAAATGATATAAGGAGAGCTTTTATCTACCTCAAAAAGGACACTGATAGTATAGGGCTAGCATAGTGAAAGCCTTCTACCATCCCTAGACCTGAAGGGACAAATGAAAGGAGGAATTAATGGAACCTATAGTTACATGAATTTTTGCCAACCAGAAGTGGTGGCCCTTGATTGGTGAATGCAGCCAATGTACAATAACCTGGCAAGAAGAAAGGAGAATAAATACTTTTACTCTGCACTCCACCTCCTTCATCTCTAGTCCATTTGGAAGTTACAAGGAAAAGGAACTCAATGATTCTGTTCATATGAATAGGCCTCCCTGAGCACAGAGCAGACTGGAACTAGGTGTGGAGGGGAATCTGGTGGGCAAATATAAGATACACAGCACAAAGCCTTATGAAATAGGAACTACTGTTCTATTCAGGTACAGTTGAAGAAACTGAGGATCAGGAAGTTTAAGTGATTTGATCAGTGCCACAACTACTAAATAAGTGATAGACTCAAGGTTTGAACCGAGACAGTCTGGCTCTGAGACAATGGTCTTAAGCACTATGCCATGCTGTAAAGTATATGTCTACTGGAGATTACACTCAGCAAAAGCAGAAATCAAATGAAGCCACACCCATTTTTATGAGAAGAGTAATTTTAGAAGACAGAGAAAGTCGTGAGAAAGGCATTGCTGCTATAATTTATTTAAACCAATAAGGAGTAATTGATAGAGGAAGTAAAAGTTTCAGGAAATGGGAGTTGTGGAGTTCATAAAAATCATTAAATGTAACAGAGCAGAGTGTTTGTAACCTTCAAGTGGTAAAGAATTTTGACTAGAGACAGAAGGCTTTTTAAGGAAATTTTATATAAATTTATAATAATTTACATAAAAATTGTCAGAAGGAGAGATAACGGGAATAATATTTATAGAGATAGACATAAACATATGTACAAACTGTTGAAAAAGAGTGCTCATTTTGATTGATTTAAGGTACTTTATATTTGAGTGAAACCTTAGTACTGTTTATTTTTTATTTTTTATTTTTTTATTTTTGAAAGAAAGAAAAAGGAAAGAAAGTGAGAGTGAAAGAAATAAAAAAAAAAGAATGTAAGAGAGAAAGAAAGAGGAAGCGAAAGAGGGAGAGAGAACGGGATTCTTGTTCTATTGCCCAGGCTAGAATGCAGTCTAAAAAATACGTATTAAAAACCTCTTTTTTGCCAATAATTGTGCTTAACAATGGAGACAGGAAGGAACAAGGGATGAAAATAACAAACAAGCAGCCAACCAGTGTTTTACTTAAACCTGTAAAATGCTATGCAATTGCTAAGGAGTGATTTACTTCCAATTATGTGGTCACTTTTAAAATAGGTGTAATGTGATACTGAGAAAAATGTA
>CAUYLG010049807.1:0-37876 GCA_963573385.1 Cacajao melanocephalus
GCAAGAACAGAAAATCAAACACCACATGTTCTCACTCATAGGTGGGTGTTGAACAATGAGAACACATGGACACAGGGAGGGGAGCATCACACACTGGGGTTTGTCGGGGGGAAATAGGGGAGGGACAGCGGGGGGTGGGGAGTTGGGGAGAGATATCATGGGGACAAGTGCCAGATATAGGTGATGGGGAGGAAGGCAGCAAATCACACTGCCATGTGTGTACATATGCAACAATGTTGCATGTTCTACACATGTACCCCCAAACCTAAAATGTAATTAAGAAAACATGGGGACAACAGACACTGTGAACTACTAGACAGGGGAGGGAAGGAGGGGTGCACTGGTTGAAAAACTACCTATTGGGTACTATGCTTATTATAACCTGGGTGATGGGATCTACACCCACAAACCTCAACACTATGCAATGTATTCACGATACTCTTGTAACAAAGCTGCACATGTACCCCGGTATCTAAAATAAAAGTTGAAATTGAATATAAAAAAAAAAGAAAGATGTAAAACTCTAAATTTGTTTTCACCTAATTATATAGCTTTACGATATATAAACAAACACTAACAGTCAAAGTGAAATGGAAAAATTCATAAGCACAGAGGAAGGCTGTATAACCTGTGTGTCTTAGTAATGGATGGAATAAACAGGCAAAATTTAGTAAAGAAGATTTGAACAAAATGATGAACAATTAGGAGGAACTGAACTATATGAGTGTTAGTTCATGTCAGACACAACTCCCGAAGTCACAGTCTTTTGAAGTGCACATGGAAATTTACTAAAATTAACTACATACTGGCTCATAAAGCAAATCACAACAAATTTTGAATAACTAGTAAGTATATCAAGTATGTTTTCTGACCCCAATAGAATTAAAGATAGAATGCGATAACAAAAAAAGATATAAAATTCCTCGATGTTTTTAAATATAACTTAAGGGAAGAGAAGAAAGTCACCACGTAAATTTAAAATATTTTCAACGAGTTTAATAGTTTGTCTACAGTTTTTATTTTTCTGCAGGACCATGTCTTACTGTACTGCACAGGCTGGTCTGAGACTCCTGGCCTTAAGCAATCCTCCAAAGTGCTGGGATTACAGAAGTAAGCCACTGTGCCTGGCCTACTTTGACTATAGTTTTAAGAAAGATTTTCTGGTATAAAATGACGCCATTTGAAAATCATGTCAATTTTGTTTTTTCCCTTTCGAACTTTACGTTCTGTATTTATTTTTCTTGCTGCTAGCACAATGTGAAAGAGTATTGTTAGCAGCCATCTTTGACTACTTCCTGATCTTAAGAGGAAAGTTTTCAATATTTCACCATTAAATGTAATGTTTGTATGTAACTTTATTATTATTATTATTATTTGAGTCAAGAGTCTCTGTTGTCCAGGCTGGAGGGCAATGGTGCATAGCTCACTGTAACCTTGAATTCCCAACTTCATGAATCCTCTCACCTTGGCCTCCCAAAGTGCTGGGATTATAGGTGTGAGCTACCACATCTGGTCATACATTTCACTTCCATATGAACTTTAGGATCAGCTTTTCAAAAAGCTAAAGTATAGCCAAATCTTGCAAGAAGCAGAAACCTGGAAGACTTACACTATTAGAAACCAAACATTATAAAGCTGCAACAATTATGGAAGTATGTTATTAGACAAAGATAGAGGGACTAGAAGAGCAGGAGACAGTATAGAAATAGATTCAGATATTTATGGTTACTTGATTTTATGACAAAAATGATGCTGCAGTTTGTCAGAAAAAGGATGGCCTTTTCAATAAATGGTGCTTGGTATTTGAATATCTGTGTGAGGAAATAGTGACTCCTGATCCCTGCTTTGTAGCATAAATAAAAATCTATTTCTAATAAATTAGATTATAGGTCTAAATGCTACAAGTAGAACAGAAGAATATGAACTTGGGGTAGGTGGTTTTTTTTAAAAAACAGGATATAAAAGCACTAATTATACATGAAATCTTGACTATCTGACTTTATCAAATTAAATACTGTTGTTCATCCAACTGTTAAGAAAGTGAAAAATCACTGGGCACAGTGGCTTGTGCCTGTAATCCAAGCACTTTGGGAGGCTGAGGTGGGAGGATCATGAGGTCAGGAGATCAAGCCCATCCTGGCTAATATGTCTCTACTAAAAATACAAAAAATTAGCCAGGCATGGTGGCACACGCCTATAGTCCCAGCTACTTGGGAGGCCGAGGCAGAAGAATTGCTTGAACCCAGGAGGCAGAGGTTGCAGTGAGCTGAGATCGTACCACTGCACTCCAGCCTGGGTGATGGAGGAGACGTGTCTTAAACAAAAAAAAAGAAAATGAAAAGTCACAGACTTGGAGAAGACATCTGCAATACATAAATCTGACAAAAGTCTTATATCCAGAATATATAAAGAACTCCTACAACTCAAAGGAAAGACAGACAACCCAAACTGTCTCAATTATGTACAAAAAGTTGTCCAAATAGTCAACAAACAAACAATAATGTGTTGAACCTTATTGCTTTTCAGGGAAATGGAAGTAAGACTTCAATGTTAAAAATGAGATACTACAATACATTAACCAGAATGGCTAAAATGAAACACTGATAATATTAAAAGTTAATGAGGATGTGGAGCTACTGGGGCTCTCATGGACTACTGCTAGGAAGTTTAAAATGGTAGAACCACCTTGCATGATATTTTGTAATAAAACTGAATACTCTTCCCATCTGGTATCACAATTTTACTCCTAGGTGGATACCCAAGAGGAACAAATGCATACACATGTGCACCAGAAAGATTTACAAGAATCTTCATAGCAGCATTTGTTAATAGCTTCAAACTGGAAACACCTAAAAGTTCTAGAGATAAATAACTGTTGGTATATTCGTACAATAAAATAACATACAGCACTAAGAACAAATGAACTAACTGCTACATATAACAATAGAATGGAAGCTTACAAGCATAATATTGATGGATGAAAGCCAATAAATATATATTGTAGAATTCTAGGAGTTCAAAAATATAAATTTATTTATGATGATGGATAATGGCTACTTCTGGTAGGACTGCTAATGACTTGGATGCTGGAGAGAGTGGGCTTCTTGGGTGCCGGTATATTCTGTGTTTTGACCTTGATAGTGATTACATGGATGTGTTCACTTTGTACATTTCTTATACTTCAATAAAAAAAATTTAAAACTCATTAGGTCCTAGATAACATAATTTATCTTTAATATTATCAAAGAAAAGGTCAAATCTAAACTGAAGATTCATAATGGAAATATTAGCGGCCACCAATCTTACCTTTAAATAAAATATATGAAATGCCTTTGAATGTGAGACAACAACAGACTAAAATATATGGTCATGTTGCAATTAAAAATCTGAAGATTAACCATCTATGCACAGTATAAATCAGGGTACAGTATTATTTGAAGAAAAACAATCTAGACATAATGAACCTTGAGATAGTAAAATGTCAGAAATGATTGCAGGCCTAGATTTAGATATCTGCAAAATATATGGAATGAGAGTCTTTATTCCAAATTGAGAACAGAACTGCTTAGTAACTTCTTAGTTTCTTTTTATAGTTTTAAATATTAGGGATTGTTTTTTTTAAAAATTTTATTTTGAGATGGAGTCTTGCTCTGTCACCCAGGCTGGAGTGCAGTGGCTTGATCTCAGCTCACTGCAACCCCTGCCTCCTGGGTTCAAATGATTCTCTTGCCTCAGCCTCCCGAGTAGCTGAGACTACAGGTGCTCATCACCATGCCTGGCTAATTTTTTTGTATTTTTAGTAGAGACAGAGTTTCACCATGTTGACTAGGCTGGTTGTGAACTCCTGACCTCGAGTGATCTGCCTGCCTTGGCCTCTCCAAGTGCTATTGAAGGTATTATTATAGTTTGCTAAATCATACTTGAAAGATGGATTTAAACATATGCATGTTTAAACTAACTTTTAGATGGTAATCTGGCAAAATATTTCCCCTGTATTTATTGAGTGGGAAAATGCATGGAATGCCTAAACCTCTTTCCAGAAACAGTAGGCTGTGTGTTGTGTCTTCACAGCCTTGTGGTGGAGTGATTGATTTCTAAGTGAAGGTCTTTGGCAATCTCACCAACATACAAGGATGATCTGTATCATGACAACAGTTAATGATTACCCATCGATGCTGGTAAAATTAAAAAATGAATGGTATCAGATATTTTACTAATAGAATCCACTAAAGTATTAAAGTTAAAAATACTGCAGAGATATAAATCATTTTGATTCATTACAAATGTAAATATCAATAGTTTTTAATATTGGGCTATGAAGATGTTTTATAGCAGATGGAAATAGTCTTTGGGTATTTTGTAATTATGAGAAGGTATAACGCTCGTCTATTCACCTCTGAAGGGGCAGAAAGAAAGACTGAGAGTCTCGGTAAAGAGTGTGTGTCATTGCTTTTCTCTGTCTAGGGGAAGAATGCAAAGGCAATTTCTAGTTTTCTTGGAAAAACCTTTAAAAATAGGAAAGAAAGCTGAGAGAGAAAATCTCATTATTTCAAGACTACAAAGACTACTGAAGATCATTTTATGTAAACAGTTGTATTAGCATCCCTCTTGCTATGACTGATGTCAAATCTCCCACTTTCCCCCATCTGCTCTGCACTGCCACCCTTCCTGACAAGTCACCGTAAGCTCCCACATGGAATCTTGGAAGAGTCTTCTAAAGATTCTGCTTCTTTCTGCTTTACCCCTCACCAATACTTTCTTCATTCAGACCCAAAGTGATTACTTTAATGCCAAAGAGCATCATGGAATTCCCTTGCTTAATACCCTCGAGCAAAGTCTCACTGCATAGAGGAGGGCAAGTGCACAGGTCTGTGTGATGCGGTTCCTGCCAGCTTCCCCAGCCACATCTCACAGTGCTCTCCCCTTCTCATGCAGCTCCAGCCACAGCAAACTTCTTCCAGTTTCTGATACGCTCCCTGCTCTTTCTTGTCCCAGGGAATTGGCTCAGTCCTGAGGCCATCTACCTCCCCCACCTTTTTTTCTCATCCAGTCTAAATCACGTCTCTCCACACCCTTTACTTTTCCATGATAACACATAATCTGTGATTCCTGTATTTATTTCAAATATATCTATCCCCGTACACTAGAAACTTCACGAGGCATAGGAATATAAATATTTTGGTTTTCATTATATTTCTAGTATCTAAGACAGTGACTGGCATATAGCAAGCAAGTGTTCAATAGATGTTAGTTACATAAACTAATAAATTTGATACAAAAAATGAATCAGAAAGTAAAATTACTAGTTGTATCTTGTTATCTGTTCATTTAGGGTTTTAATTAAATTTATTTGTAATAAAAAAGTTCCATTCTGTTTCTTCTCCATTTAACTCCTATGGTTTAGAATTCTGAAGGTAAGAGAAAGGTAAATATCATTAAGTTTAAAGTTTTCATTTTATTGATAAGAAAAACGAGACTTGGAAAAGGCCAGGAGATACTGACTACTTTGGGCCTATCCTATTCTAATTATCTTGTGAAATATAGTCAAAGCTGTTTATCCATGAGGATCTACTTGAATTCTTGTGAGAGGCAAGGATAATTACAGAGGAAATTTTTCATACTTTAGTATTACATTTATATACAATGTATACAGAGAACAAATTAACCTTTGTTTATTCAGACATATAGCAAAGCACTGTGCCTTAAAAACACCCTGTGTTACAGCAGACAAAATATTTAGAAGATAAAAACTTCTCACAATCATGCAGTTCTAGGCTTTTAGACATAATCTCTGTTTTCATTAATTCAAGCTGAACATCACCAATTAAATCAGACAGATTCTTTCCAGGTGCTTTCCAATTTGTCTTTGGTTGATGTTTTAATTAAACCTTTAAAAAACTTCCCTAATACTTAGGTAGCATTTGTCCCTTTCCTTTAAAACGTGCCACTTTTGCTGTAGAGTTTTAGCACCACTATGCCAAGAATAGGACTGTCTTCCCAAACTTTGGGATGCTTACATTAGGATATCTGGACCAGAGGTTGGCCAGGGCTCAGGGTCCTTCTTCCAGATGAAAAACACCACCAAATCCCAGCATCCTCCAGAACTTGATGTTTTCTTCCCTGTTGGATCCTGTAGCATCCCGTGCCCTCTCTACACCTGTGCACCTGCTACTACTCCTGCTCTCAACATCATTTTTGTCCACTCCATTATGCAAAGCTAAATCTTACTCATGGTTTGAGTCAGAGAATAGGTATCATATTGCCCTGATAATGGTGTGGCTCCTCAGGGACACTCCACAAATACATTCTCAGAGCTCTCATACTTCACCATCACAGTTGATATCAAAGTGCACTGCAATAAAATCAGCCACTTCTCTGTGTGCCACAAGAAGTCAGAGTTTTACTGAGGGCATACTCAGAGTGTTTTGCTCATTCAGTACTTAACGCAGGTCTCCTTATATTGCCCAATAAATATTTGTTGAATGAAGAAATTGGCATTTAATAGCATCATTTAAAAAAGAACGCAATGGAAAAATTCATTATATATTTTATAGAAATAAATGTCCTACAGATGAATATGAAATGAGCATTCTTAAAAAGTAACAACAAAAAAACACTGTTAAAAGGGCAGCAATCACCACAACGTTCACTAACATTTGTTAGTGGGACCTAAAAACTCACAGGATTTGTATTTGACACTAATACCAATTTAAAGTTGTAAGGTAAAATGTATACTTTTAGATCAGACTAATAAAAATATCAGATCAGAGTATAAATTACTTTTAGATTTGCATATATATGGTATTCTTTAACTTTTTTCTAATTGTTAGTGACACCTACAGTAAAATTTGGAAAGCAATAACTCACTGGCATTTTAATACTCACTTCTCTTCTCTCTTGGCCACAACTGATTGGTACAGGTATGTCTTACAATCATTTCTTTTTTATATCTGTGATGTGTATTATAATGAGCATGACCATATATTTCAGTTTTCCCCTATTGTTTTGGAATATTTATAGTGTTCCCTTTTTACTCTCAAAAGTGTCCTTAGTTGAATGACAAATTATGTGGTCATTCTGATTATACAATCAAAATCAGAACCAAAAGAAGAGGCTGAATTATTGACCTTGCAGTTTTACTACATTTTTCTTTGCTGATAATAGATGGGGGATGTGGATTCAACTGCGGGATGGCAGAAAATGATATCTTGCCATGCCAATAGCGTGAACCATCCAATGCTTTAAATGCTTTAAGACAAAGGTTGGTTGTTTGCTCTGGGCTAATGTTCGACTAGATCAGAAGTAAGTGACCGTGGCCTCACATGACACACTGCTGGCATCTTGCACATCCATGAGAGAGAGTGAGGGAGGCTAAGATGAAACATAATTGATTGAGGGCATAATATACTCTGTGCCAGTCATCCACCACGGACTGGGGCCTTTGCATTCATCACCTCATTCAATTTTCCCAGCTCTCTGAGGTAGATATGTTCACATCAGATTTACAGATTAGGAAACTAAAGATTACCCAGCTGACACAAATTTCCAGTGCCAATGGCCACACACATTAGCAAACTCATGTTTGAAGACTCATTTTATTGCCTTGGGATGTGTATGTGGAGAGAAGATGAGTGGTACTGGTGTGAAAGTTATCATGTGAAAGGTATTTGCCGATGTTTCTTTCCCCCAAAGCTAAGTGTGCTAGGTGCAGAAATGTACCTCAAGTTTGCTTTCATTAGAATTTCAAATTCCCCCAAGAATGAACATTTTTTTCCTTAAAGGAACCTGCTGGCTTCTGGCTCCCTCTTCAGACTAATCTCACTCCTACACACACCTCACTCTATATTCCAGCCACCCTGGAGCTCTCTTCATCCCTGGAACCAAACACGACCTGCCTACTCCACACACTTGCCCATGTTGTCTCCTCCATCAGTAATCTCTTCTGCAGCCTCAGCTTGTGTCTCTGTTGGTCCCTTCCTGAGTTATAGCTTCCCCAGCAAGGTTTCCTTGGGCTTCTCAGACCACAGCAGTCCCTTTGCCACGTCCTACTACAGCATCGTATTTCCTTTTTGGTGAGGTGCATCACGTCTGTGTGTTCTCACAAATTTTACAGTGGCCATGGTGATATATGTACAAAACACTACTGAACTGCCAGTGCCCAGCACAGACCCTGGAAGTGTTAAATATTAATATTCATTCCTCAGGTAATATTTTCTCTGCTTGAATATGTTTCAAATTATTTTATCTGACTATACCTTCATGTCTAAAGTATAACTGAACACATTTTATAAAAACTTAAAGCATTAAACAATATGTTGATAAAAACAAACAGAAAAAAATGCTTTGGCTATATTTGTTGAACAGATCTTACATGTATTTGAGTCCATGAAGATTAAAAAAGTAAAAATAAATGCATATGCCTCTTTATTATTATAAAATTGCTCTGTTTTATTTGCAAGAATGTTCACCAAAAGCTTAATTAGTACTCTTTAGACCAAAGAAATAATGGCAGACATGATTCACCTTCTATCTGGAGTAAAGTTAAAAAGAAAAATGTAAGATGTGAAGAGTTGGAAGCACTCAGAATGTATCAATTATTTACATTAACATTCATTATCTGACTAAAAGGCAGGATAAAGGCTTTGGGGGAATGGTAGGGTTCACATAATTTCTCTCTAATTATTCTAATTTACTGTAATTAAGACACTAAAATAATCCTGAGAGAAAGCAATAATGTCTTTTAATATCAACCCAGAGAGGAAAAAGCTGTTCTGCATTTTTAGCTTTATTTACTATAACTTTTTAATGTGACAGAAAGACTGATCTTGACATGTAAAAAGTTTTAAAGTTATGGCTTTTAGAACTCCTAACATGAAACTCGAAATTCTAACAGTTAAGTCTATAGAGTGTTTATAAATTCATAAAATTGATCACATCAATACTATATATAAACTCTATCAAGATTATGGCTTTTAGAAAAAGGGCACCTTTAATATACATTCTCAGGATTTCAAGAGTAGTAAAAAATACAAAGAAATAAGTATGAATTAGATATGCTATCTGCAGACGTCATTTCTTGATAGTAAAAAGACTTTGGAAAGCAGAATCACAGTAGACATATTAATGGTCTCCGCAGTCAAAAAAAAAAGTATATTTATTATTTAATAAACCCACAAAAACTATGAAAGTAATGCCATATCACATTTTCCTCATATAAATGTGAGTCAATTTCAATTGCAGCTGGGTTGTTTTAGATTGAAAAAAACATAGTTGAAAATAAAAGTCCACACCATTATTACTAAACATAGGTTAAGCTGCAACTCAAGTAGCTCCCTCTGGGGCTTGGGAATCTTGGAAATAATGGAAAGATTTCAGGGGACCCAGTCAGGGGAGGATGTTTAGCATGAAAATGTGACCAATTTCTGATATTCAAAGACCTTTCAAAAAAAGGTGAATTGAGAATTTATGTTAAATTCATGAGGTATTTTTATAACTTCTCCTCATATGAATAGTGTTAATTCCTAGCAAGCCAGAGAAAAGCTACATTTCTTATCTTTTCCTTCCTAGAATATTCAAAGCAACATCAGCTAGAACAATGTTTACTTTTCAAATTTTTTTGTCACTGTGAAACAAACTCTCTGTATCAGGGGTCCCCAGTCCTCGGGCCACAGACTGGTATTCGTCCATGGTCTGTTAGGAACTGGGGAGCTAGGATCCCTCCTGTGAGAAATCTAGGTTGTGTGCTCCTTATGAGAATCTAACTAAAGCTTGATAATCTCAAGTTGGACAGTTTCATTCTGAAACCATCCCACTCCCCTCCACCTTGTCCATCCATGGCAAAAATTGTCTTCCACAAAACCATCCCTGGTGCCAAAAAGGTTGAGGACCATTTCTCAACATAAAGTGTATATAAAATATAGTTTCGAGAATACCACTATACAACTAACACCAATATACACACCACTCAGTCCTTTTGAAACCCTCCATTGGCTCCTTCAATCATTCTTTCCTCTTCTGAGTAACTATTGCCTAGATTTTTGTGTATTCATTTATTTGCTTTTCTTTTCCACCAGAAAGGTGGGCAGCCATAGACAATATATTGTTTAGGTGTGATTTTTGAACTTCAGAAGAATGGAAATATAAGGTGTACTTTGCAATTTGCTTTTTTTTTTTTCACTCAACATATGTTTCTGAGATTAACCTATGCTGACATGTAGTTTAATTCATTATACTGAAGCCATTACATGAGTACACATAGTTCCATTGCATAATCTGTTAAAATTCGATTGTCTACATTTCACTGAATGAATATAACACAATTTATTTGTTCATATTACAGTTGCTGAACATTTGAGCTGTTTCTAGTATTCTACTTCTACAACAATGTAACTATGACCACTAGAAACATTCCTGTACGCATCACTGGGGCACACGTGATGGTTTTCCAGGGACTGCGTTTTTTTGTAGCCAGAAGCAGAATTTCTGGATTGCTAGGTATATGCATGTTCAACTTTACTATGAAATGCCAAATTGTTCCCCAAATTGCTTTTTAAAAACCAATTCTCACATTAATTGGGGTTGCTTAAATGTTTCTATTATTTCATATGCTTACCAATACTTGATAAACAATATATTTTCTTATTGTTGCAATGGACTGAAACATTATCCAAAAAGAGGTAAAGTTTACATATATTTATGTTGGGGACAGATTAAAATTAGTACCATATATGTTACAAGGCATAGGTGTATATTTGAAGAGAGAACTAGAATCATGCTTGAGTAAGAAGAAAGATGGGCTAAGGTATATTACTGAGACAGCAAAATCTTTCTGCTGCTTGCAGCTACATCCAAAAATTGTAGACACTTGTTTGCGGAGAACTTAGGCTTTATATACCAGAAATACTTTTAATTAAATGGCATGATATCTTTAATAGAAAATGTATTTTAGCAGAATGATCTTGTATATTTGGCTATTGAGAATGAAGGACATATATTGGAAAAGGGATATTTATGAACTGCTGTCTATAACTTGATGCTTTAGCCTTTATAATATGATATACCTGTGTGTGTGTGTGTGTGTGTGTGTGAATGTGTATGTGTATATATATAAGTGTCTGTGTGGGTATATATATATATATATATATATTTACATGTATATATTTTTCTTCAGCTGATAAGATGTATATATTTGTCAGATGAATATATATGCATATATTTCATCAGATAAAGAAAAAATACCAGGAGTATTACTTTATACACAGTAGATGAGGTATGTAATTAATTTGCCAAATCTGTAACAAGGAAATTGATAAATGCATAGTTTTATCAAATTCTAGCTTGGGATTCAGAATAGCCCTAAATATTTGGTCAAGTCTTCCTACTTTGAGAGAGAGGGCATACTTTGCAGTTGTCTAATAAATATGAGCTTCATATCTACTTCTTTAGCTTTATGTACGGAAACATCCTGTTGTTGAGAATGAACAATCTACAGCACTCAAGATCTGCAACAGTTTTTGAATTATAAAGGAAATAAAACAATATTAACACCCGAGTCTGCATCACAATTCACGTATTGTTACATTGAAACACTAGTTGTGATTGAACAAAATTTCAAATTGTTACTGCTAAGTATTATTATTGCTTTAAATTTTGGAGTTTTTGTAAATTATAATGAAAAAACAATTGTGAATATTTTAATCATTAAAATGTTGTATGCTCTCTTTTATACATACATACTTAAATATAATTGTATATTTAAAAAATTGGGCTTGTAAAGTAGGTACTTACCGAGTACCAGCTCGGCCTAGAGACCCCCACTCAGGCGGCACTGAAGCAACTGACAGGCAGACACCCAGATAGAACAGCAAAGTGGGTCTATTTGGGGGGCCAGCAGACTTCCAAACTGAGAGCCTCAGGGGCCGACGGCATTCCAGGCTGAAGGCCCCAAGCAGATTCTGAGCTACGTAGTCTCTCTGAACAGGTGATTATTATTAACAAACAGGTGTTCTGTATTTTCTCATAACACAAAAATAGACCAGGTAGGCAGCTGTTGCCTGCTTACCACTGATTGCAAACAAGCTAAAAGGTGTTCTCCATGAGGGAGCCACGGGGATAGGGTCAGATATCTTAAAGAATTGTTTTAACAGGTGAATGATATCTATACATTGTCCTGCCACTTTGGAATGCCCTAAGTAGTTTTCTACTGGAGTGGGGGGCTAGGTTTTCCTTGCCATCGTTCTTCCTAGCAAACAATATATTTTATCATACACTCAGCATTCATAAATATTCATAAACTTAACATTTCTCAACAGATACTGGTTTTGGCTTGCTTTCTTTTCATTTAATACATAATGAGATTTTTTCCATGTATGGAATAGCATGTGATAGGAAACAAAACTGTCTGAATTCTATTCAAATGGGTGGAGTGATTAAAGTTAAAAAATGCTTTATTATTAGATACTTGGCTTTTAAGATACATTTTCAGGCCAGGGTTGCAGGGAAGCTCTGATGGATTTTGGGGGCCCAAATCTTTTGTTACTATTTTTAAAAAGAAATTATTTTATACTCTGTTTCCTGGGTTTTCTGAGATTGTTATAACAAATTACCAAAAACTGGGTGGTGTAAAACAAGAATTTATTCTCTCACAGTTCTGTTGTCCAGAAGTCCAAAATTAAGGTGTTGCCCAGGCCGTGTTCCTTCTGAAAGCTCTAAGGGAAGATCTGCCTTTATCCTTCTAGCTTTTTGTGGTTGTTGTGTTTCTTGATTTCTTGACTTCTGAGAGCATCACACCAATTTCTACCTTCATAGTCACATTGTCTCTTTCTCTTCTCTCTGTTGAATCTCCTTCTTCCTTATTCTTATAAGGGTTATTGTAGCTGGATTTAGGATTCACCCAGATAATCCAGGATGACTTCTTCATCTGAAGATCCCTAGTGTAATTATATCTCTTAGGGCATAAAGAGAGTGAGAGAAAGAGTGAGACATGGCATTCTTAACACAAGACAAGCAATGGGGTAGGTTATTTCACCAGGCTTCAGTATGGTCAGAAAATGTCACCTGAGACTAATCACTTTTGGCTCTAATATTATGCTTATTTACAACTGTCTCATTTGTTTTCCCAGACATTTCAGTGGCAAGGAAGGAGAATTCTGGATGACAGACTTTAGTTTCTGAAAATGGAGATCTCATTCTACTGAGTGATAAAATTGTATCCTTGTTTATAAAATGCATAGGTGATTTAGGTGAAAGTTGACTTGTCACTGAGTTTCTAATTCTTTTAGATGTGTAAGAAAATACATGTTGTACATTTGGGATACTAAGGACTGATGATATTTGGTTACTTATGATGTTCCTACACACATACTCCTGGATAATATTTATGTTTGTAGTAGATTTATGGAAATTCTATCCCTCCTGCTATTCGCACATTTTGTAATATAACTCTGCAGCTCCTCACATCAAGAGGTAGAGGATATTTTCCCACCCTTGGATCTGGACTTCTCTTGTGACTTATTTTGGGTAACAGAATGTGGTTGAAGTGACAGTAAGCCAGTTTCTTTTATGTTTCCATTCTTGATCTTGGAACCCAGACACTGCCATAAGTCCAGAATCCTTCTAGAAAGATGAGCATCAAAAGGAGCAGTGCTTATCACTAACGTTATCTCCTTCCAAGATTTTCTAAGAGCCCTTCCTAACCTCACAAGTCATGCCCATCTCTTCCCAATGCTTGCATTGGAATGGATCCTCTCTTTTCCTGGGTCTATACTGAGATTTTTTGTTTCTCTATTTTAGCACCTGACCCAACCTACTATCACACTCTGGGTCTGTGTGAGGGAAGTTGCATTTTGAAGGGAGGATAGCATGGCTGTTATTTTAAAAAATGCTGCAGCCCTTGGACAGAGCAAACAAAAAAAGGCAGAGTTATCTCAGAGCTGTCATTCCCCTTAGGTGTCCAGTCCTCAGCTTTGCAGGTGCAAGAGATCCATGCTGTCAGAATCTCAAGAGGGCTTGTTTCTGTTAGGTGGCTTTGCAGTAACCTGTTATAAAGAGCACTACGTTAACTCATTATTTCTCAATGAAAACTGAGAAGTCTTCTAGAAAACAGAAAGTCATCTAGATCACATATTCTGAGCCATCTTAAGGGCATACTCCTCCCTGAATTAAAGTTCCAAAGACAGTGAGACTATCATCAGCTAAATATTGGCAATAAGCTAAAAACTCTGGTAACAAGTGACACCAGGTGATAATTAATGCATGACCCTTCCTCCACTCTGGGACTGCATCTGACTCAGGGCCACATTCTTTCACTTGTTGGGAGTAGTTTCTTTTCTCTAGGGCAGTACTGGGGAGGGGATACTACTAATTTCTACCTCAATTGATCTTATTTACTCATGGTTCCAAACTAAATGAGTGCTTTCTGTTGATTTCTTTATTCTTTACACAGTTTTTCTTCTGCTAAATGATATGGTTAGGCTTTGTGTCCCCACTCAAATCTCATCTTGAATTGTAATCCCAAGGTGTTTAGGGAGAGACCTGGTGGGAAGCGACTGGATTACGGGGGCAGTTTCCCCTATGCTGTTCTCATGAGAGTGAGCGAGTTCTCACGAGATCTGATGGTTTTATAGATGGTAGTTTTTCTTGTGCTGATACATGCTCTTTCACCTGCTGCCATGTAAGATGTACCTGCTTCACCTTCTGCCATGTTTGTAAGTTTCCTGAGGCCTCCCCAGACATATGGAACTGTGAGTCAATTAAACCTCTTTCCTTCATACATTGCCCAGTCTTGGGTATTTCTTTATAGTAGTGTGAAAATGGACTACTACATTAATTTAATTTTAAAACGTTATATCAAATTACAGGAAGAACAGAAAGAATTGATTTTAAGTGTTTCTTTGTTAATTTTGAGAGTACTTTACCCTAAAGTCTTGGCAAAAATTACACACATTTATTTTCCATAATAAACACATAATAAATTCCATAGGAAATAATGTATTTTATGCATTGTGTTTGCACTGCCACATACACTTAGCAAAATGACTTACATATGGTAGGAACTATTTAAGAAGTTTTTATTATACATATCTCTGAGCAAAAATAATGGATTATAAGTGAAAACAAACAAAATTCAAAGTAATCATATCCAGAATTTTGTCATTTCCAAAAATACAATCCCCATATTTCTACGTTTGGTTATTGTCTGTTTGAATAGCTATTTTGCAAAATTAAATAAAAAGTTTAAGTATAATTTTGTACTCTTGTTCTTTTTTTCCATTCAATTATGTCAAAATATTTTTACACTGTGATAAATTTTTATAATTGTAATGATTGCATAATATTCCATGGGGTGGAAATGCCATAATTTACATAACTATTCTTACATTATTAGACATTGTTTCCAGCCTTCATTAATATAAAGAACACTGCAATGGATATGTTAATATTCATAGATTTTTATTTTTAGGTTATTACTCTGAGATATATTTGCAAAAGTAAATTTTCGTGCAATTGAACCATGAAAGATTTAGAAAAGTAGTTGAAAATGACTTGAGAGCTGGTTTCTCACAATGACAAGTTGTATGTGTAGGCCCCAGCAGGCGTACTGCAAGAAGAAATAGAAGCTGGTAGCAGAGAGACCCTTGATGGGACCCTTGTTTAGCTTAACAGCATAGTGTGAAATACAGTGAGGTCTGTGACCTAGCTGGTTCCTGGCTCTGTGAAGATGATGTCTGATCATCAAACTTCAGTCTTGCTTGTGTGAGAAACTCCAAAGACAAGAAATCTGCATAGAGTCCCTCACTTGTACTATCAACTCATAACTAATCTTTGCACCACGTTTGCTGGTTTGAAAATGAACCAAGGTGAATATGTTTTCAATAAGGCCAAGTCACTTTTTCCACCAGTCACAGACATGGAGCAGGCTGTATATCAGGCCCAGCTCAGGGTGCCATTATATGACAATGTGAGGATGACATTGTGACAGCATTTGGAAAGGGTCCTGGTGGTATGCTATATTCAACCACAACTACCATTCCTACAAGGTGCCTGAGTGGAAGAGAGAGATGTACAAAGATGCAAAGAAAGGCAACACATGGCTGGGGATTTGATTCTAAGCCCCATCACAGTGCTGGTAATCTAGGCTGAGGTATCCCTGTTCCAAACTTCAAAAGAAGTCTTGGAGCTACTATTCCAGTCTCAGCAGACATGAAGCCCTATTTGTTACAATTTAAGCTGGATGTGATTAAAAAATAAAGCAAGGTGTGCCAATGCATCAGGATTTTTTCTCTATTATCTCTCTCCCTTTGAAAGATAAAGCACTAACTGTACTAATCTTCAGAATTACATAGCATCCCTCTTTCTCTACATATTTATCTATATAGAGATAACTGTATCTAAATAGATATAATAAATCATAATGAACTTACTGTCTTAATATCAACTCCTTAACTTGTAGACCTTTTTCTTGTTCAATTCTAATCTATGAGGTTGTACATTATCCTGACAAGGGTTTCAAAATATTCTATTGAGAACTATGCTGACATATTTCTTTTGATTTATTTTGTTTCCCTGGAGTAAATGTTTTCAAAGAGTGGAGTGAATATGATATTTTCTGAATTCTGATGTATCTAAATGCCTTTCTTTTGCCATATACATGGATAAAATTTGTCTGGGTATAACCGCATGGCCACAATCCTTTTTATACAGAACTATGTGACATTGCTTTATTATCTTCTAGTGTAAATCTTGCAGATGAGGAATATAAAGGCAGCCTAATTCTCTTTCATTTGAACACAACCTATTTTATTTTTCTTTATGGAAGCTTATGGGATTTCTTTTGTCATTGCTATTCAGAATTTTCCCTAGGATATGTCTTAAATGTGTACCTTCTATCAATATTAATTGTTCTGCATTCAGAGGGGCCCTTTCTATCTAAAGAGCCAAGCACAACCATATTTCCTTTAATTATTTTATTTATTATTGTCTCTACTTCACACATTTTTGCCTCTCATTCTGGAAACATTTTTAGGAGCATGGGCAGCATGGTCAGGGCTCTTGCTCCAGTGTTATGAAAGTCATTTCTATGTTCTGTTAGTGGTTGTTCTAACCTCAGATGTGTCCTATCCTCTGAGTTCCAGAGCTTCCAATCCCAGAGAGTTAAAAAGAACCTTAAAAATATCATTATGTCAAGTCACAATAATTTTTTAGAACTTTTAATTTACTATTTTATTATTTGATTAAATATGAGCTAAAACAGTGATTAAATGTAACTGATAACATTTTTCCCTTTTAGTATAATCAAGTGATTATTATTTCACCTAGGGTGTGCAGCTTCATGAAGCATCTACATGGGTATGGCATATTTCTGCGAAGTAACTTCAGCAAATAAATCTGCCTATTTGGAAAATGGTTGTATTTCTAACACTTTCTAAGATGAGATCATGCTGATCTTCTACATTAATATAATAATTCATACATATGTCTATTTTAGAGAAGCCAATTTATATCTTCTTAGATAAGTGTCTCCTGTTGACACTTTTTTGCTTTTGCTATTAGAAAAGAACACATTTATACATAGTCTGCACAGTAGTACCATCCAGATCTTTTCTATATACCTTAGATCAGTAATTCTCAACACTGTGCATTAGACTGTCTAGAGCACTTTTAAAAGTGCCATTACTCATGCCACATCCCAGAACAATTAAACTTGTGAATCTGGGGCCTGGGCTTCAGTATTTTTTAAAAGTTCCTCAGATTATTTTGTTATGTATCTGAGTTTAGAACTACTGTTTTGGTAAAATAGGAAGAGGAATGATTCTACATTTGTGTGTCTGATTATTATTTGGTTTTGTGCAAGGAACTGTTATGGTGGCTGTATATTGCAGAAAGGACGTGGGGATAAGATCAGCAATGCTCTGTGCTGTGGATCAAATCAGTTCCAAAGGTTTGCAGCAGCTATGCAGAGCTACACAGTGCAATGTAGAGCCATGCAGATACATGCAGAGCAATGGCCATGCACAGTTGTCAGACTGTGTATTTTGATGCAAGTCTGTCACTCAGGCAATATGGCACGTTGGAATTCAAAGATTATGTTTAGCATTTATTCACATATAAAAAATATTTTATTCTAGGAAACAAATATGAAACACAATTTGAATTGTTACTTCCAAAAAAATCATTTTAAGTACAAACTCTACTTTAAAATCTCACATCATAGTTTACTCATGCAAAGAATTTCTGCTCTGAAAAAATTTCAAATCTAAATTGCTACAAGGACAGTACATAATATAGTTTTCTTTGAAAATATCTCATATTATATAACCTCATAAAGTCACTGATATGACAATGACTGATTTTATATTGTAAATATTTCTAAAGAAATATGTTCAGATGATCCTTCATGTTGATAAGGAAATATATTTTGTCAGTTCTCCAAATAAGATAACATTTCAAATATTTATTATGTGGTATAACATGAAATAGAAGCAACATATATATAATTCTCCTCCAATCCTTCCTCTTTCCCACCTCTTTTTTCCTCTTGTCTTCCCACAAAGGTTAGATGATAGACGTAAATGAGAAAATACTAAGTTGAAATCTGCAGACTTGATGTCTCAAGTATCACATTGTTATCGCAGTAGTTAAAAGTTTCAAAAAACTGAACTATTTTGTTATTCTGCAGGGTCTAGGAATATGTCTTATCCATAGGAATAAGTATGGAATATATGTATGCCTGGCTTGGAATTATTCATGCTTCTCATAGCATTACTCCTACTACCATAACAGCTTCCACTCCTCCTCCCTCACTATTATTACCATTACTACTGATAATAATAATAATAATAATAATAATAATGGAAATAGCAAAAATGTATGATGTGCTTACTATTTGCAAGTCATTATTCCAACCACTTCACGTATATTAACTCACTTAATCATCAGAACAATCCCGTGTAGATGGGTACAATTGTCATCCCCATTTTACATATAAGGAAACAGGCACAGAGAGTTTAATGACTGCAAATGTTGAGTGCAGGAGTCAGGATTCAAAACTGTGTTTTCACTGCTATATGCTACATTTAATTTATAATTAAGTCCATAACTATACTCTAATTAGAAATATAAAATGAAATTTAAAGATCTTGGAAAATACAGTGGAAAAATGTGCTCAGGACAAGGAACTTTAACCACAATGAAAGAAAGAATGACTGTCCTGAGTTATACGCGTTTGAATTTTCAGAGTGCTGCTGAATTTAATATTGGAACCTAGGTAGCAGGATAATGAAACACTGTATTTGTTGAACTATAGAATGTAATAAAATAAAATTGGCGACTCAAGAAAACCAATTTTTAATTCCAAAAGCAGTACCTTCATGCCTGTTAATTGCAATTATTATATTAAGTATTAAATTATGTTCAGTATTGTAATTTTTGATGAAAATGGAGTAAATTCAAGAATGTGAAAAAATTATTGTTTGCCAAAATAGTCCCTTTTTTGTGTCACAAAATTTCCCATTATTTACTTTTTAATCCACAGGCACTGAAGTGGCTACCATCCATCTTTATTATTCTGCTGATCTTACTTGAAGTAGCATTATTTTCTTTGCATCTTTGCTGTTGTACATTTATTTAATTTATGAAATATGACAATAATTAAAAAGATAACTGATAAATTAATTTTTAAAATTTGAAAAAATTATGAATAAACATCTGTGCACCCCTTCCAAGGCTGAGGAAAGGATGCTTCCCAATACAACTGTAGCCCCTTCCATGCTGCTCTCTAGTTGCTACTTCTCCTTGTTTCCCTGTTCTTGTGGAATCTTATGTCTATCATACTCTTGCCTTTCTAGATCAATACATACACATATACACAATATAAATATTATAGTGTTACTTTTTGTTATCTATAAAATTTAGATAAGTTGTATCATACTATATGAATTATTCTGCAACTTGCCTTTTCCAATCAACCATATGTTTTTAAAGATGTTTCCATGTTTACTTGTATAAAACTAGTTTACTGATTCTCACTCCCCTATGATGTTTTATTGTGTGAAGAAATAAAAATAATGTACTTTTTCATTATTTAGGTTTATTTATTATTTTAAATTTTATTTTATTTTTTTCTAGAAACAGGGTCTCACTCTCTCATCTGGGCTGGAGTGCAGTGGCATGATCCTAGCTTACTTCACATCCAACTCCTGGGCTCAAGAAATCCTTCTGACCAAACTTCCTGATAGTTGGAACTTCAAGCATGTGCCACCATGCTCTACTGATTTTTGAATTTGTTCTGTAGAGATGGAGTCTGGCTAAGTTGTCCAGCCTGGTCTTGAACTCCTGGCCTCCAGTGATTCTTCCCACAGGGCCTCCTGAGGTGTTGGGATTACAGGCATGAACCCCTGTGCCTGGTCTTCTTTACATTATTATGTGTCTTTTCTCCCAGTTTTTCTGTATCAAAAATGAGGCTGTTATGAATTTTCTTATATATATTTTCTGCTGTTCCTCTGAAGTAATTTCTAGGGGTACAATTGATGGGTAATAGCATAAGTATATTTTGAGCTTTTCAAGATAACACCAAATTGCTTAACAGAATATTGAAACAGTGAGCATTCCCATGGTGATTAAGAATTCTCCTAATTTTACTTCTTCACCAATACGTGGCACTGTCTGAATTTTAACTTTTGTCAATCTACTCAAAATAAAAGTTTACCCCACTATGATTTTAATTTGCTTTCTCAGATATTAATACTATGTTTATTGCTAATTTGTGTTCCCTCCTCCTTGAAAGACATTTTCTTATCTTTTAAATCTTTTTCTTTTGCCCTTTCTTATTATTTTTAAGGATTTAAAAAAATACATTCTAGAAATATAATATTTGTTCATAAGAATTAAAAATATTTTCCCAGTTTGCCTTGTTTTCACTTCTTCTATGCTGTAATTTCAGGAAGAGAAATCAATTTTATTATAGTTAAATTTATCAGTTTATGGTTTTTAATTTTATGCCATGTTATTATTTCTAATTATAAAAAGTAATACATGTTCAGTACCCAAAAGGTGGAAATGAACAAAAGCATAAAGAAAGAAGAAAATAAAAAGAAGGAAGTCAGAGTAAGTAAAAGTTTTAACTTTAATTATTATAATAAACAAGAAGCTTTAGTATGTTTTCATTGGTTTATTGGTGTTCACACTCTTTCTTAAATTTCCCATTAAGGTCTTTGGTACACTTTATATTGAACAACTCAGGATTTTTATAAATTATTTATCTGAATTCTCTATATATTCAGGCTATGTGCCTTTTGCCTATCAAATTTAAATCATGTTTTCCTATTTGTTTAATTCTATGGTGGTTTATAATATAAAGATTTAAACTGTCAGAATTCAAAATTTAAATCTATGAATCATTTCTGTTGTGATTGCTTTTTCAAATTCATAAGGTCCTATGATGTCTGGAAATTTATGAAAAATTGTTTATCCTTTATTCTACACTACATTATAGACCAAGACACACACACACACACACACACACACACACACACACACCCCTTTATTGTGATTGGAACTTTAATGTATTATATATTTAACTTGAATTTTGTTCCTAAAACATATAATGAATAATCTGCAACATCTGTCAAGATTACTATTTTTCTTTGTTTTTAAATAGAGACAGGGTCTTGCTGCCTAGGCTGGTCTCAAACTCCCGGGCTGAAGTGATCCTCCTGCTGTGGCTTCCCAACGTGCTAGGATTATAGGCATGAGCTACCACACCCAGGCAAGGTTATTTTTCATGTAATCAAGGTCCTGTATGTACTCTAATCTATTTTAGGTTTACCCAATTTCTTGCATGAGTTTGGTACTTTTGATTCTTGAACAAAGGCTACTTTATTTGCTGAAATTTAAAATATGTTTTCATATATTTTGGGTCCTTCCTTAAATTTAGGATCCTTAAGCCTAAAATTGGGTTTTCCTATATTTGGAAGTATTAAAACTTGAAGCAGAAATGGCTAGAGGAGAAAAAAGTGGCCTTCTTTATAAAGTATATTGTTGTTAATCTAGTTCTGTTCCTAATGGTGGTTGCTCAACATCTGTTCCTTGCCAGAACTACTAGCGGTGTCAACATTTGAAAAAATCCTTAAAAAATGTTTTGATATAACTCCTTCAATGCTCTTAAATGAAAAGATGTCTCTGGGAAGAATATTATGGACGTTTTTGGTATATGGAATGAGAACATCTTTAGGATAATTGATGCCAGGCCTACCTTTGACTATTACACAAAAGGTCTTTTCTTCTACCAAACGTGACCCATTTCTACTTTAACCTTTGCTTTCAACAACTAAGAATATACAAAGTACCTCCAGTAATAAGAATGTCTTTAGGACTGTATTAGTCAGGGTCTCCCAGAAAAACATAAAACCAAGACAGACACACACACAAATACACACACACACACACACACACTCACACACTCTCTCTCTCTCTCTCTCTCTCTCTCTCTCCAGATATTTATTATAAGGAATTTATTAACATGATTTTGGAAACTGAAAAGTCTCAAGATCTGCAGTCAGCAACCTGGAGACCCAGGAGGGCCAATGGTGTAGTTTCAGTTCAAGTTCCAAAGCCTGAGAATCAGGAAAGCTGATGGTGCAGTTCCAGTCCAATAGCTGGTAGGATTGAGGCCCAAGAAGAGCCAATGCTTCAATTTTAGTTTGAAGGTAGGAAAAAAGGTCAACAGGCGGGCAGGAGGAGTCTCATCTTACTTGTGGTAGGTCAGCCTTTTTGTTCTGTTCAAGCTTTCAACTAACTGACCTTCAACTGATTGGCCTTCACATTAGCAAGAGCAATCTGCTTTACTCAGTTCTATTGATTAAAATGTTATCTCATTCAAAAACATACTCATGGATATGCACCGAATGATCTTTGACCAAATATCTGGGCACCCCATGGCCCAGAGCCAAGTTGACGCATAAAATTAACCATCTCAAGTACTTTATCATCTCCTGCTACAAGAAGGTTACATAAAATGTTGTGAATTACTAACATTCTTAGTTTATTTTGATATTTCAAAGTATTTTTGCCATGGAACATTAAAAGTGAAAGTATATTTATAAGATATTTCAAAACCACTAAATTGGTTTGTTGGAAGGAGTTGCTACTTCTTAAACTATGATCTGTACGTGAATTACAGGATATTTTGAAGTCAAAGGAAATATAAACTGCAGCACAGCAGATCAGCTAGAAGCAATAGGACTGTCAAACAGTTTACAAAGATATGTTTTGGGAACTAGAAGTGCCAAAGAAGGGATGAGAAAACAATCATGTTTCTGCTAGAGAAGTTGACATTTTGAAATCTATATTTTTCCTCAGAGAAGTCCACATGACATCTGTAATAAAATTGTTCTGAGTGAGGGAGTTAAAGAGAGGAAAGAAGAAATAAATTATTAAAAACTTTGTCATACTCAATCCCAAGTGAGTGATGGTCAGAAAGATCTAGCTTATATTAATGACTAGAGAACAGATACTTAAACAATTACATTTTACATGCTTGTATAATGAATTGTGTATATGTTTTCCCCAAGGAAATTAACTTAAATACCTTAAATAACAAATTTTCAGAGAATGGTAGATATCGAAATGTTAAAATTTACCTAAGATATCAAGCTAATTAAAAAGAAAAGCCAGACTCCATTTAAATTCTTTTATCTATACAGTAATATTTATTTCCTACATGAATAGCATTATTTCATGTATCCAAATCATGTCTGTTAGAATAAAGAGAGGGAGAAAGAGAAAGTGTAAGCATGTAGAAGTGATGTGTATAAGTATATGAAAATGTAAATTATTTGCATCAAATTTTATAATGGCTTTTTGCTGGGAAACAGCAGAGAAACAGAGAGGTTATTTCACTTCTTACTTAATACTATGCGGAAAAAAAGGCAGAATCAACAAGTTTATAGTGATAAATGCTTACATCAAGAGAAAAGAAAGATCTCAAACAGCCTAACTTCACACTTCAATAAACTAGAAAAATAAAAAGAAACTAAGCCCAAAGTTAGCAGAAGAAATAAAATAATGAAGATTAGAGCAGGAAGAAATGAAACAGACAAAAAAAGAAACGATAAATGAAATTGGGCTTTTTTGTTTTGTTTTTTTTGGTAGACACAGACCAGTGGAACAGAATAAAGAAAACAGAAATAAATTCACATATTTGTAGCCAACAGATTTTCAACAAATGCACCAGAACATACACCGGGGAAAGACAGTCTCTTCAAGAAAAGATGCTGGAAAATCTAGATATCTATATGTAGAAGAATAAAACTGGGCCCTATCTCTCACCATATACAAAAATCAACTCAAAATGGAGTAAAGACAAGCATGTAAGACCCCAAACTATGAAACTACTAGAAGAAAATAAAGGAAAAATTCTTCAGGACATTGGTCTGGGCAAAAATTTTATTAAGACCTCAAAAGCACAGGCAACAAAAATAAAAGTAGATAAAAGAGATGACATCAAGCAAAAAAGCTGTTGCACAGCAAAAGAAGCAATCAAGAGAATAAAGAGAAAACTTACAGAATGGGAGAAAATTTTGCAAAGTATTCATTTGACAAATAAGTAACACCCAGAATCTACAAGGAACTCAAACAACTCAACAGCAAAAAATAAAATAATCTGATTTTAAAATGTACAAATGATTGGAATAAACATTTCTGGAAAAAAGACATACAGATGACCAACAAGTATATGGAAATGCTCAACATCACTAATCATCAGGGAGATGCAAATCAGAACCACAATGAGATCTCATCTTTTCCCAGTTAAAACGGGTGTTATGAAAAAGGCAAAAAATGACAAATGCTGACATGAATGCAGAGGAGAGGAAACTCTTTCATTGTTGGCGGGAATGTAAATTAGTACAGCCATTATGGAAAAATTTATGGAGGCTCCTCAAAAAGTAAAAATAGAACTACCGTATGATCTAGCAATTCTACTCTATTTATATATCCAAAGAAAAGGATATCAGTATGTTGGAGACATATTTACACTTCTAAGTTTGTTGCAGTATTAATCACAAAAATCAAGTTTATTGCACCACTGTTCACAACAATCAAGGTGGATAGATAAGGAAAATGTAGTGTGTATGTACACAAGAGAATACTATTCAGCCATAAAAAAGAAGGAAATCGACTGGGTACAGTGGTTCATGCCTGTAATCCCGGCACTTTGGGAGGCTTAGGTGGGTGGACTGCCTGAGCTTAGGAATTCAAGACTAGCCTGAGCAACACAGTTAAACCCTGTATCCGCAAATTTCAAAAATTAGCCGGGCACAGTGGTGGGTGCCTGTAGGCAGAAGAATCACTTGAACCTGGGAGGCAGAGGTTGCAGTGAGCCGAGATCCTGCCACTGCACTCCAGTCTGTGCGACAGAGTGAGACTTGGTCTCCAAAAAAAGGAAATCCTGTCATTTGCAACGATGTAGATGAACCAGGAGGATACTGTGCTAACTTAAATAAGCCAGACACAGACAGACAAATAATGTATGGTCTCACTTGCATGTGAAATCTAAAAAGTTGAACTCATAGAAACAGAGCATAGAGAAGTGATTTCCAGAATTTGGGGGCAGGGGAAATGGGGGAGATGTGGGTCAAAGCGTACAAAATCTTTGGTTATAATATAAGATGACTAAGTTCAGCATGGTGTCTATGGTTAATAACACTGTATTGTTATTTGAAATTTGATAAAAAACAGATTTTAAGTGTCCTCACCATCCCCACAGCCTCCCCTCACTGCCACAAACAGGTAACTATGGATGGTGTTGAATGCATTAATTAATTGTGCTATAATCATTACACAATAGATATGTATATCAAATCATTATGTTGTACACTTGGAAAATATGCAATCTTTAAATGAAAATTATGCCTCATGAAAGCTGGAAAATACAGTAGAAAATAGCTAAAAATAATACATGGTGTGTGTATATTATCATTTACTATGCCTGTTACCGTGCTGGGTACTAGAAGAATCAATGGTGAATAAAGGAGCCACATTTGCAGGCATTATGGAATGAGGTGGAAACTAATTACATTAGACTGTGAGATGATTTTACCGCATACTGTGATCTTAATTGAATGCTATTCATCTTTTGCTTTGACCATAATAGAACTATTAAAAACATTTAGATTTTCTTGGAACTATTGGACATAAACGTGTAGAAAACCAGCATTAACAAGAAATATCTAGCTTCTAAGAAATATTTTAGGAATAATTTTTCAATATGATTCATGACATAGTAAATACTCATCTACATTAGTGATGCCCATTTATCTTTCGTCTGATGCATTTTGAATGAAATAAAACATTTCCAAACACTCTTACGGCATATTTCCAGCTGATTTTCTTTTAAGTTGTTTAATTCATTCCAATTAATCATTCATTCATCCATGCATTCAGGTCAAATTGATTAATTAGCACTTGTATGGTTCCTTAATAGGAACTGCACAAAAGAGAAATAAAAAATGAATGAGACATAAACTCTGTTTTATGAACCTTATTGACCAGTCATGTAGTGATAATGAGGAGACATCTACTCAAGATATAATTATGATAAAAAAGTGGTGCCATAAAATAAAAATTGGTAAAATTCTATTTTACCTAAAAAACTATTTCTGTTCATTCCACTACAGTCACGAGAGTATTTGACAAAACCCCTTTACATTAATATTTTGGAAAATGAATTTGGAGTAGGGGGACAGCCCCTCCTGGGAGAGAGAACAATGAAAACCAAATAAAGGATAATCTGGAATGTGGCATTCAGTTTTGTGATTAAGACTGGTAAGACTGGGGACAGATATGAAGGCCTTCAAAAATATCTCAAGATATTTTGTGTGTTTGTTTTCAGTATGCAATGGGTAACTGTTAAAGATTTTTGAATAGCAGCATCTTTAGCCTGAATGACTGAAGATACATTGCTCCCATTACCTGGAATTGGGGATACAAGACCTGTACACATTTGAAAAGTTGTGTACATGTTAAGGAATCCATTCTGAAGAGGCTTTCATGGGGTATTTCATCAAGTGTATATGCAAGACCAGAATTTACTGGAGAAGCATAAACTATGGTGGTATGTATCAGAGTTCCTGCCATGGATGTTAGTGCTGAAAGTATGCAACTGGATGAGATTTAGGAAGAACAGCTTGAGTTTATGTAGAGAAATGCAAATATTTAGGGAATTACCCTGAAGCAGGAGGGAGACAAAATAACAATCCAAAATTAGAAGACAGGAGGAGGAAGACAAACCCCAGGAAGCAAGTCTTTGCAGTGTTAAAAATAGAAACAGAAAAGTAGAGAAGCATTCCATAGAAGTTAAGAAAGAAAAAGATTGACAGAAAAGGAGATAATGCTGTCAAATGCATCAAAGAGATCAAAGCGAAGAAGCACTAACGAAGTATTGATATATGAACCTGTAGAAGGTGAGAATTTTTATAAATGATACATACAATTCCCTGTCCTTTCACTGTTAGTTACAGGCAAACTCTTAAGTTACAGATGTCACAATATGTTACTCAAAGTGTGCAATCCATACTTCATTCAGAAATAACAGTGCCATTTGGGTGGAGGATGTGATGTTTATACATTTCTGCTCTTGGGCAATATTGTGACCCTACACCTCATTTCTAGGTCTATACTTTGTGGGGTTGAATGAAGTACTAGGAGTAAGTTCTCAGTGCCTTTGCAAGAAAAGAGAAACAGACAGTGTTTTGTGTATCTCCTACAGGAGTGTGAGTGCGAGATTGGGTACTATGTTTCATTGGTCTGGGCATAGTCTTCTCTTTCTAATGTTTTCTATGAGTTCCTCTTAAAGCTAAGAAATGTCATATTTGCAAAATAAATGTAGTGAGCAGATCTGGGATGCCACTGAAATACTCTTTAACAAAATTCTACCTTTTTAGGACCGTTTTTAAAGATAATTTTCATTTTACCATAAATAGTAGCAAAAAATTAACAAAATAGGAAATAAAAGAATAGGGATCAGATACATTTAGCAATGCAATGTTGATCAAATCATATACAACATTAGAAAGAAATTTAATAGATTTTGACCTAAAATTATAAGTAGCATGAATTTTTCAATCTTTCCAGTTCTCATATTCTTTTTGATCAATAGGTTAAGTGATTTTCCTTCTGTTAGCCTCTGATATTTTAGAAGTGGAATTCTCCCCTGTTGAGGTTTCTAAGCTTGAGACTGAAGGTAAAAATAGCTGTATTCTCTCTTGCATGACCTTCCTGAGTACCATCTGGTTAGATGTGCTTTGTTTGACAAAAACAAGAATCTCCCTAAAAAACGATGGCATTAAAAATGTAGAAACTTATTTTTCTGTAAGAATGATCTAGAAGTAGGAGGTCCAAATCATTTTGTGCAAAATCCACAGAATCAGAAAACAAGAAACTTTCTATTTTATTCCTCCACTCATATAGCTTCAATTCTCAAGTTCACTTCGTAGTTCTCTATAGCTGCTCAAGCGCTGCTATGTCAGTATTCCTAGCAGCAAGAAGGAGGAAGGTGGAAGAAGTGGGACTTCCCTCCCTTTTAGACCTCTGGAAATTATTCAAAACATTTAAATTTCCTTGGCCAGAACTTGGGCATATGGCCAAACCTTGCTGCAAAAGAAGCTCGAAAGATATAGTCTTTTAAGTGGGTGTCAATCTGTCCTTCAACAACAGCCAGAAAAATCATGTTATCTTTCTATGCAAAATCTTTTCATAAAACTCCCATTAATGAATAATTAATTAACAATTCCTTGGTTTGGTGTTTGATTCTTTGTAATAAAATTCAGACATTTACAAATTTATTTTGCACTGCATGCGTCATGTGCGTGCGTGCACACACACACACAGATTTTAGTCATACTGAACTAAAAAATGCTTTGTGAACACACTTTTGCTTTATGTTTTCATTGTTTATTTATAGTTTTTCTCACCTATAGTCTCCTCTCTCCACTATTGCTTATTGAAATTAAAGATATGTGTCTCAACCCATTTATTGACCTACATATTCCCTGAAACACCTAACTTCTGATATCTGCATGAGGTACACAAAATAGAGCTATAAAATTTAATTGAAATTAAATTTACACAGAAGTTTTTGCCCATTTCTTAAATTTAATGGAAAAGAGCAAAATCAAATGGAGAAATTTTTCTAGAATTAAGATTATGGCATGTTTGAAATATGGATTGTGGACACAAAGCGGAGGACCAAGGGTATCCTGATTAAAGTGGTTAAGTGCTGCAGTGGAAGTGAATGTCCTTATCCTCCTCAGGGAGGACAGAGGAGTCCATTTGTGTGCGGAACCCAAAATTTCAGGAAAGGTATTCAAGCATGTTTGTAGAAGTATCTAGCCTGTGTCTCACTAGTTCATCTAGAAAGATTCTCTCCCAGCCAGTGTGATGATAGCATGAGCTGTCATCTCCTGTGATAATACCTTTTTCTGAGAATACTTCCTAAAGGACCTGCAAGCGCCTGTTTTACAGGTAATTATTTTTTAATAAATAGAAGAAGTACACATAAAAAAACAGTGAAAGATACAGTATAGTAAATACATAAGCGAGTAACATAGTTATTATCAAGTATTATGTACCATACATAATTGGATGTGCTACAATTTTATACAACTGGCAGTGCAGTAGATTTGTTTACATCAGCATCACCACCAATACATGAGTAATGCATTGCTCCATGACCTTAGTACAGCTACGACATCATTAGGTGGTAGGGGTTTTTCCATTCCATTATAATCTTTTGGGTCCTCCGTCATATGTGCATCCATTGTTGACCAAAATACCCTTACGTGGTATATGACTGTATTTAAATATTGGATGCCATAGATTAAAAATTAAAGCAAAAATCTTGCAAAGTCACAGGGTCAAGGTAAGGCCAGAGAGACAGGCTCCAAGAGAAATGACAAGGTAGAGGTTCTTTTATGGATCTAGATACTATTAGACCTGCAGTCTTTGTGATCCATACTCCCTGTCTTAGGCACCATCATTTATAGGGCAATACTGTGGTCAGAAATCCTTCTCTGTATGGGCAGGAAATTCTTTCAAAAGAAAAGGGAGTTACTGAGGTCTCTGTACTCAGTTTATTCTTTCATTACTTACCAATTGGGGTGGAGATAGTAAAGAGACACTGAGAGCCCAGGGATATTACTACCATTCTGCTCGCTTGACATGGAAGGAAATAGAGAGAAGCTCATCGATTCCAACACAACCCAGGTTTTATTCTCTTAACCATTAGGCTTAATCACCAAACTGTGGTCAAGCATAGTTTGACCATATGGTCATATATATGGTCCTGCCCCACTTCCCTCTCAGTCTCATAACTGTCCTGTTTCTAACTTTGTGAAGGTCACTCCCTCAAAACCAACCACTGCCCACTTGTGTCATTGCTCCTGGGAGCTCTGTTGGGTATTATATGCTTTGTCCCTAGGCCTCTGTGCAGTGGTTCAGAAGAATATATTATTAAATCATACCAATAATTTAAAGGCTGATGTTTTATACCCTGTTCTATATTTTATCCAAAGTATGTGCAGCCACACTGTCCAATGCAATCATATAGGCGATTCTGCATTGACAATGAGTGCTGTAATGAAACACATAAATACCTTCCATCAACCCTTAACCACATCTCTAACTTTTCATCACATATTACTGCCTGATGTTATATGTACATCTGATTTATCATACTTGCTATTAGAACATAAATGAAGGGTAAGGTCACTGTTGTCTTATCCTTGGCTTATTCCCAGTGATGTGATGAAAGCAGCTCCTTGGACATGAAAGCCAACCTATCAGAGTTTGTGAAATGAGTGATTGGAATAAAATCAAAACTCTCCTGTTAGATCCTCCCATACACCAACATCTTATCTCCATTCCTAAGGCAAAACTTCCTTTAATTTTGTTTAAATTTTTTTCTGTTTATTATCTTTATTTCTTGATATATTAACTTAGGATATTATTTTTGACAACCTGCTATAAATAATGAGGATTTTTAGCTCAGTTTAGCTATCTTCCTATTGTTAGCATTGTTAGTTTGACGGCCACAAATTATGTACTAAAAATTATTTTCCTCATGATGGCAGATGTTAAGAAATGATTCACTCAATACCCATTTCTTTCTTTCTTTCTTTTTTTTTTTTTAAAAAGAAATGGCATGCAAATTTTTAATGTGCACAGGAGAAAATCACAGAGTAATTATACTGTCCCAATGGAGCCTAGATACCTATATAGTCTTTGTTCAAATGGGAAGGGGCAGATGGGGAATATAGTCAATACCCATTTTTTTTTTAATTTAAATTTTTATTGGGGTACATGTGCTGGATGTGCAGGTTTGTTACATGGGTAAATATGTGCCATGGAGGTTTACTGCTATCAACCCATTGCCTAGGTATTAAGCCCAGCATGCATTAGCTACTTTTCCTAATGCTCTCGCTTCACCCACCCCACCCACCAACAGGCTCCAGTGTGTGTTGTTCCCCTCTCTGTGTCCATGTGTTCTAATTTTTCTCACTTGTAACTGAGAACACATGGTGTTTGGTTTTCTGTTCCTGTGTTAGTTTGCTGAGGATAATGGCTTCCAGCTCCATCCATGTCCCTCCAAAGGACATGATCTTGTTCCTTTTTATGGCTGCATAATATTTCAAGGTTTATATGTACCACATTTTAAAATTCCATCTATCATTGATGGGCATTTGGATTGATTCCATGTCTTTGCTATTGTGAATAGTGCTGCAATCAACATAACCATGCATGTATCTTTGTAATTGATTTATATTCCTTTGGGTATATAGCCAGTAATGGAATTTCTGGGTCAATTGGTATTTCTGGTTCTAGATCTTTGAGGAATCCCCACATCATCTTCCACAATGGTTGAACTAACTTACATTCCCACCAACAGTGTAAAAGCTGTTCCTATTTGGCTGTGCCCCTTCCTGCTGTTTAAATTTTCATAAAGCTAGGAGTGGCAGCAGCCATTTTGTGACCCTGGAAGAGAAGACAGACAGACTCCAGATCTTCATTAAATTATTGACAAGGTGTACCAGCCCAGGACTAAGACAGGCACGCTCATGTGTATTCTCATTATTCTTAATCCTTGTTTTTTTGTTACTTGTAGTGAACACATTACTAACTGATGTACTATTTAGTCAGTTTTGGACGTAACTCTTGGCTACCTATTATGCAAAATTAGGAAATAAGGCTCCCTATATTTCTCTCCAGTTCTCTCCTCTGCCAATTTCTCTCAGCTATATCATTATTTTGCTATCAAAGTTTATAACTCTTACACGATGTTCTATTATGGTAATCAGTCCTCCCAGGATTTGCCTTCAGAGTTCATCTGAAATTTGATAAATAATGAACATCAGTATAATTATGTAAACATCAATCACAATTAGAACCTCATATTGTGATTGGATTCAGGAACAAAAAATATATCTCACAAAACCTGTGCAGCTCAAACGAGAATCTTGAACTGCAGTAAAATGTAGTCTTACAGTTGGTTTGTTGCATATATTAACCATGACCTTCCTTTATTGTTTTTTTCTGAAGTTTTTGTCTTTGTTTTTATTATCATAAAAATGCATTCTTCATCAAATCAAATTTTTAACAGAGTTTCTCAATCAACTTCTCCTTTGGATGTAAGTATTCAAGATTATTTTCAAATTTACCCATAGAGTTATACGAGTTCATTCTCCCAAGACCAGCACATAACATTGCATTTTCTTCACCGTCCACTCTACCACTATAGAATTTTTTTTCATCTTTGTCTACTTGATAAACGTAAAAGTATTTTAGAATTGGATTAATTTAGTCACCAAATATTCTAAAATATTTTAAAAATTTTAAATTTTTCTTCTTTTAATTACATGTTTTTGGCATTTGTGCATTTTTCAACTTAAGATAGCTATCTTTCTCCTGCCATTTTATAATTATTTTATGTTGATTTCGATAGGCAACTTTGTCATCTCATTACAAATATTTTGTTTGCTCTTTGCCTTCTGTTTGTATAGTAGACTTGTTTGATTGCATTGCAGTCTTTAATTCAAAAGTTTTAAGATAGAAGTTTATGAAATTAACAAATCTTTCCTTTATGATCCGCGTCTTGATGTCATTCTATCTGAACTTGAAAATTAACTTTAAATGATTTATTTCACAAACATTTATTCATTGTGCTTCAGTTACATGGTAAGTGATTTTTTAGATACAGAAAACAACGATGTATAAAACAATGTATTCATTGTTCTAATAAAGCATATCTTCAAAATTAAGATTTTTTAATTTGTATTTCAAAGATCTCAAGTTAGTTTATGCACACCTATTTTTCGCCTGTCTTTCAAGGTAATATTAGCAGGCTCTTGAGTTTAGGCTTATGATGATTATACAGATTGAAGCATACGTCTCTCCTGTGCCAATTTCTGGCAACTCTCTTGATCCATAGTTAAGGGAATTAAGTAGTCATACAGACACTTTCATTGGATAGTTAGGTATTAAAATTTTAAAAGAGTCTATACAATGTGTCAATTAAAATAAGTAAATAAAAATTTAAGAAAATTTAAAATAAAATGGTTGTATTTTCATTTTCCTTTTCTCCTGTTAAGAAAATGTGCAGAACCTGCCCCCCCATTACCCAACACACACACACACACACACACACACACGCACACACACACTCACACACTCACTCTTGTAATCTTACCAGACAGCTTTATTTCATCTTCTCTAAAATTAAATAATTTAAATAGTTATTAATTTTCCAAATTATGATGTTCATATTTGGTATTTTTGCTTTGTTTTAAGAAGTTAAATTTTAATAAAGCAGAATAACTGGGCTGGGTGTGGTGGCTCATACCTGTAATCCCAGCACTTTGGAAGGCCGAGGCAGGCAGATCCTTTAGATCAATATCAATCTGGGAAAAATGGTGATACCCTGTCTCTCCTAAAAAATACAAAAATTAGCCGGGCATTGCAGGGTGTGCACCCGTAGTCCCAGCTACTCAGGAGGCTTAGGTAGAAAGCCTTAGCTTGGGAAGGCTGAGGCTGTAGTGAGCCATGATTGCACCACCACACCCCTGCCTGGGCAGAGTGAGACTTTGTCTTAAAAGAAAAAAAATATCTTATGTCTTAATAAAAAATATAGATATATCAAACAGTTTTTGTTTGCTTAGATATTTTTATTTGAGATTCTAAGTCTTCAGAAATATCAGAAAATACACCCTGATAGTTAACATTTATATGAATATTTCTAAAATGCAATTGTTAGCCATTTTAACTCAGAGAAGAACAAATGGACTTCTGTCCTGGGGGCTCCAGAACTGGCTTGGTGAGTTAATTTTATTAATATATTGCCTTTGAAATACAGGTAATAGTAATAACTATCTTATGAATGTTTTGTGAGGCCTAAATAGGAAAAGACAAAGTATTTAAGACAAAGCCTTGAAAATATGCAATAGCATATTCACATTTATTATTATAAATGATTACTTTTAATAACTGTATAGTTGCAAGGTCTTATTACAGTAATTTCTATTTCAATACAACTCAATTAAGTACAACTTCTTTATAAGCATAATGTTTAGGAAAAATACATTATATATATATGAATATATATATATGCATATATATACATATATGATTTTACTAATTTAAAAAGCAAATGTTTTTTGAACAGAAAATGGAGAAGGCATCAATCTGAAAATTCACCAAATAGGTTTTCTACCTCTATACATATTTTATTAAAACTGACCATTCCTCTGGGTACTATTACAAACCCAGAATAATGTAACATTCCCACCCCTGTGAACACTATCATTTTTTTGCCCTGTAATGTATGCAACAGTATGGTGACTTTGAATAGTTAGTAATAAATTCTCCTTTTAGGATTTTATGCAGACCTAAACACAGTGTAAGTGCTTTGCTTCTTGCAAATATTTTTGATTAGTAATTTTAGCAAAAACAAAGAAGTTACTAAGTCACTATATAGAATAATTATCTTAATTTTCTCATATATGTATTCACAGATTACTTAATGGTTTCCCTGGTTGCAAATCTTTTTATTTCTCTTAGTAAATGAAAGATATGTTCAAATAAGAAACTTCAGTGAAACTGGCACTAACATGGCAAAAACAAAGTCTGCCATGGCAGCCAGTATCATGTGGGAAGAGAGTCCAGACAAAACTGAATGAATTTAAACATAACACTTGCTAACTTTTTTATTGCTTTACATTTACAATTTGCCTTTTCTTCAAAGTATCAAGATATTGAGTACTGAGATGATAAAAATGACTATAATTCATATTAGTAATTCCTTCTATGAGCTATTTACTATTAAAAAAATGTGTTTGGAATCTACATAACTTATTTGACTAAGAAAACATCTTTATATTGGGAAACAAGATGAGTGTGTGAAAACCTGACTTGCAATTTAACAATGCCAGATGTTATCCAACCTCTGCACAGGAATAGTATTCTCGACCTTTCTGTGAATGGGGAAAAACATTTTTTCAGCCAGGAGTTGGGAATACTTAAGAGTTTTGATGATTACTCTATTGAGATGAAATCATAATTAAAGAGATAATTTTTTGCTCTAGAAATTTTAAAGATAATACTTCTGTCAGGTAGATTTATTCAAGAATTGTGGCACTGGAAGGAAAGGATATAGAAATACATTAAGAGCAAATTATTGTTTCATCTGTAACTTTAGCAGAAACAGATAAGACCAAGAAGCAATCAAGCATACAAACAAATAAACGCCAGTATGTTGTGTTAGTTGAGGGGAAAGCATTCTGGTTACTATTTTTGCACAACAAACAACTACAAAACTAAGTGTTGTACAACAATGACTATTTTATTATGTCCACAATTGCTATGAATCAGGAATTTGGACATGGCACAGTGGGGATGGCTTGTTTCTGCTTTATGATGCCTAGGATCTTGAAGGCTGGGGGCTGGAATCATCTGAAGACTCACTCATGTGTCTGGTTCCTAATTTGGGATGACTGGAAGACTGGACCTGGGAGCCTACATATGACCTCTCTGTGTGTCTTAGTTTCCTCACAGGATGGCCACTCTAGGTAGTCACACTATACACACGGTAGCCCAGAGATACAAGTATCAGTATTCCAGGGAACAAGGTAGAAGGTGCATCACATCGTATGACATGATCTTGAAGCCACACAGTCTCTTCCTCTGTGCTCCATGGATTGAAGCAGTCACAAGCCTTCCAAGATTCAAGTGGAGAGGGCTTAGATAGCAATTTTTAATGAAAGACTGGAAATCTTATGTAGAAGAGCATGTGAGATGGGAGATATTTTGGTGGGCATCTTAAAAAATACCTTTGTGCTTTAGAATACCTTTATGTTTTCAAAGTTACTGATTGTGTTCTTGATTATGTAACATGTTAAAATAAAGATTTTAAGCACATTCAGCTTAAAGAAGAGAAAAGTAAAATAAGTAACAATATATATATTTTTCAAATAGATTCTACTGAAGGTAACCACTTCTCAACTAAGAAACATAAAAAGAAGTGAAGTTAAATTTTGTATGAGTGAAATTGTTTTGATACTAAGAGCTGTTGAACTTTGACATAAGCCTGAAGGAGTTTGCAGAATCAAATTATCATAGCCTGAAGTACTACTCTTTTCCTACTCCATAATTGCTTTAAAAGGGAAAAGCAAAGTCATCCACCTTACGCTGCATCGCTCACTCTCACTTCTAAAAAGGAAAACAATTTTCTTCTGTACTTTTTCTAGATTAATAGACACTTAAGTTTTAAAAACTTATTAACTTTCTGCAAAGGTTAGTCATCTTATGTAAGAAAAACCAAACAGACTGCTGTCTCTCCAGGGTGTCTATTTCACTTAGCTTTGCAAGGTGGGGCAATTAGTAGCATGAAAAAAATAAACATGCAAAATTGTCTGCAATTTTCATATAAATAGACCTTAGTGTAGGGGGACAAAGTCAAGTGCTTTCCAAGTTAAAGTTCTAATGACTTCTTTTTTATTTTTATTATATTGCACTTTAGGTTCTGGGGTACATGTGCAGAACATGCAGGATTGTTGCATAGGTACATACATGGCAATGTGGTTTGCTGCCTCCATCCCCGTCACCTATATCTGGCACTTCTCCCCATGTTATCCCTTCCCAACTCTCTACCCCCTGCTGTTCCTCCCCTAGTGCCCCACAACAGATCCCAGTGTGTGATACTCCCCTCCCTGTGTGCATGTGTTCTCATTGTTCAGCATCTGCCTATGAGTGAGACCATGCGGTGTTTGATTTTCTGTTCTTGTGTCAGTTTGCTGAGAATGATGGTTTCCAGATACATCCATGTCCCTACAAAGGACACAAACTCATCATTTTTATGGCTGCATAGTATTCCATGGTGCATATGTGCCACATTTTCTTTATCCAGTCTATCATCGATGGGCATTTGTTGGTTCCACATCTTTGCTATTGTAAATAGTACCACAATGAACATACGTGTGCATGTGTCTTTATAATAGAACGATTTTATAATCCTTTGGATATATACCCAGTAATGGGATTGCTGGGTCAAATGGAATTTCTATTTCTAGGTCCTTGAGGAATCACCACACTGTCTTCCACAATGGTTGAACTAATTTAAACTCCCACCAACAGTGTAAAAGTGTTCCTATTTCTCCACATGCTCTCCAGCATCTGTTGTCTCCAGATTTTTTTAAATGATTACCATTCTAATGAAGTGGAGACCAGAATTTTTTTGGGAGCTGTCCTGGGGAAGGATGGGGAATAGAAATAGGGCTATTAGGGTATCAATGGGAACACTACTGGGGCATACTAAGGGGCCCTGCACTTACTTTGT
>CAUYLG010049813.1:0-27150 GCA_963573385.1 Cacajao melanocephalus
CACTGCAACCTCCGCCTCCTGGGTTCAAGCGATTCTTCCACCTCAGCCTCCCGAGTAGCTGGGACCACAGGCGCATGTCACCATGCCCAGCTAATTTTTTTGTATTTTTAGTAGAGACGGGGCCAGGCTGGTCTCAAACTCTTGACCTCAGGTAATCTGCCCACCTCGGCCTCTCAAAGTGCTGGGATTACAAGTGTGAGCCACCACGCTCACCAAATCTAATTTCTAAATTAATTTGGAAAGGGAGAAAAATTCCTACCTACCTATGTATATAATCAAAAAACAGTAGTCAAAATATTCATTGCATTTTCACTGTCACTCCAGTCTTTTGCCAATTATAACCTAATATTTTTTAGTCAACCTGACTGGATTGCAGTTGCACAATCATAGCTCACTGCAACCTCAAATCCCTGGGCTCAAGAAATCCTCCAGTCTAAGCTTCCCAAGGACCTGGGATTATAAATGTGAGCCACTGAGCCCAACTATGATCTGACTTTTTATTTTTATATCTAATTATTATATTATACATAGTGTATTTATATATAAAATTATATATTTTATTTTATGAAAAGTAACAATTTCTAAGATAAGAAAATCTAACTTCTTCCATAAAGTATCTTATTGTAACTACAATAAGCTACAATAATAGCTTAATATTAAACATTAGTTTCTTCAACCCAAGGAAGCTGATTTTTTTAAGTAACAATAAACATTAATGTTTAACACAGTATTAAAGTATTAATAATCAAACAAAGCCACTCAATGAAACAACATTTGAATTGGGGGAAAATTTTTTCTTTCCTTTTTCTTTTTAATTGAGATGGAGTCTCACTCTGTTGCCCAGGTTGGAATGCAATGAGGCAATCTTGGCTCACTGCAACCTCTACCTCCCAGGTTCAAGCAATTCTCCTGCCTCAGCCTCCCAATTAGCTGAGATTACAAGGTGCCTGCCACCACGACCAGTTAATTTTTATATTTTTAGTAAAGACAAGGTTTCACCATGTTGGTGAGGCTGGTCTTGAACTCCTGACCTCAAGAGATCCGCCAGCCTCTGCCTCCCAAAGTGCTGGGATTACAGGTTGAGCCACTACACCCAGTCTGAATTTGGAGAAACATTTTTCATACTAATACGTTGGCATATCAGTTGTCAGTCTGTGATAAAAGTTTTCTTCCATATATAAAGTTATAAAATGCCACTGCCCAGAGATAAAATATTCTGGAAGAGTTATTAGATGAATGGCAGACAATATCAAATAAAAATGCACAAAGAACACTGCCATAATAAACTTTTAATATGCAAAGGGCTACATTTGAGAGGCTACATACCTTAAAGAAAATCTTTTAGCCAATATTTACATCCCCCTTAAACTCACCTACTGCTCTCTATATATATGTCCATTAAGACAGGATATCTTTTGAGAAACTGCCTCCAGAAATAAAGTCTTTAAAAAGTTTAGGCCAGGCACAGTGGTTCATGCTTGTAATCCCAGCACTCTAGGAGGCCAAGGCGGGAGGCTATCTTGAGGCCAAGAGTTTGAGGCCAGCCTGAGCAACACAGCAAGACCCCATCTCTACAAAAAATAATAAAAATATTTTTTTAAGTTTAAAAATATAGCATTTCATTTAAAAAGTGCCTAGAAAAGCAGATTTAAAAACATAAAAATGTCATTTTCATCACTAAGTACCCCTTTAACCTTCAAATAGTCTTTACTCCAATAACACACATAACAAATAAACCCTAGGCCCTTACAGCAATTGGATTAAGAAAGGTTAAATTTCAGAATTCATAAAGATACAAGGCATTTCTCATTCTTATGGTAGAGACTACCTGCTGTCATCTGTGTACATGCTCACAATAATAAAGGCCAACCTTTTATTAATGTTTGCTAATAAGTATCTCCTGATTTTCCATTCCGGCTAAGATTTGATAATATAGTTGACTCTTCTGTGTTTTTATCACAAGCAGCACTGTTGCAGATTATCATTTACTCTTAATTTACCCACAGGGTGTGTGAATAATTTGGAAAATTATTTTCAAAGGATTCCATCTGGGAAGGTCTTTTGGGTTTTGAGAGGATTCTTTCTACTCTGGTTTTCTGCAGCTGTGGGGTCAATCCATCAGAATTTTGTGGTTGTATCCCCTGCACAATCTGTAACATTGTTTAAGTTCAAAACTACATATGTAATTTCATCAAAATTAAAAACTTTTGGACATTAAAAGATCCTATCAAGACCATGAAAGACAACTCATAGATATTAATATATCTGCAACTCACAGAAATATCTGGGAGAAAATATTTGCAAATCATATATCCAATGTGAGAATAACATCCAGAATGTATAAAGAACTACAATTCAATAACAAAAAAGCACACATCTTAATTCAAAAATGGGCAAAGGACTTGAATAGACATTTCTCCAAAAAAGACATACAAATGACCAACAGCACATAAAAAGATGCTCATTAGCACTAGCCGCGAGGGAACTGAAAATCAAAATCACAATGATACCATGTCATACCCATTAGGATGGTTATTAATGGAAAGAAAATGGAAAATAACAAGTATTGGATAGAATATGGAGAAAATGGAAGGAGCACTTTTCCATTGCTGGTGGGAATATAAAATGGTACAGAAGCTGTGGAAACCAGTTTAGCTGTTCCTCAAAAAGTTAAACATAGAATTACCATATAACCCAGCAATTCCATTCCTAGGTTTATACCCCAAAGAATTGAAAGCAGGACTCAAATAGATATTCGCACACCAATGATCATAGCAACATTATTCACAATAGCCAAAAGGTGGAAACAACCCAAATATGTCCCATCAACAGATGGATGTATAAACAAGATGTAGTATATACAAATTATCCAGCCAAAAAAAGAAATGAAATTCTATTACATACTACAACGTGGATAAACGTTGAAAACATTATCCTAAGTGAAGTAAGACAGGAAAGGTCAAATATTGTATGATTCTATTTACATGAAGTATCTAGAATAGGCAAATTCATACAGAAAGTAGAATAGAGGTTACCAGGGGCTGGGGAAAAAAGGGATACAGAATTTCTGTTTGGGATGATGAACAAGTGGAGAGTGGTGATGGTTACACAACAGTGTGAATGTACTTCATGCCACTAATTGCACATTTTTTTTAATAGTTCAAATGGTAAATGGCATGTTATATATATTACCACAAAAAAAAAATAAACTAAATCGGCAAAGGTCAGGGGAAGGTAGGGGAGAGCTATGTACACATCTAAGTTTGTGAAGATCTGACAAAAATTCACATGAACTATTTTGAAAGTCTTTTATGATAATCCTAATAAGACACAGTTGAAAATACAATACTGATCATGACTAAGCCATATTCCTATTACAGTCAGAAATCATAATTCAGTACAATGTTTTGCTTTCTCAAAGATATGAGAAAAAGCTATATACATGTATTTATTTATATATTAGAAAAATATACCTTTTAGTAAGGGTTTTTTCAGCAACACAAATTTCAAAGTAGCACAAGCATAAATTAAGACAAATAGTTTTTTAACTAGTAGGAGATAACTGTGAAAGACTTAATAAATGTGAAAACTTTGAAAAGCTGAAACATCCACCTGTAGTATTTTGACTTCACTCACATAGAGAAATGCACAAACTATCTACTACATTCCAGATATCAGGATACTAAGATAAACAGAAAAAGTCTACCCTTTCAGTTTACCTTACCCCTGCCAGGATGACAAGATGCACTAGAGAAGAACAGGCATTTTGGTGGCATTTTCAAATTCTCAAACTGATACAAATATATGAGATGAGCAAAAGTCTTCTAAATTACAGTGCAACCTACAATTGTCTGTCTTCTGATAAATTCTTCTAACACATAGAGAACTGCTGTGTAGTGTAGTTCTCTGAGACTTGTAATTATAAACTTCAGTCACATTGCTATAAACTTCCAAATTGGGAGTTTGAAATGTGAGCCACATTACTTAACATTCAGAAGACACATAAATGAAAGCAAAAGGTTATAGCTTAAAAGAAAACTAAATAAAAAATAACTATTGATTTTTAAATAGCAACATATCACAATCTTATAGACAAACCAATGACTGTAATCATATGGTTCTCTCAATCATCAAGCATATGCTAAACACCTATTTGTGCTTAAAACAGTGCAATGTGGTTTTTAAAAAAGGTTCCTCTTCAAGCAGCTTTCAATCTAGTTGAGAGAGTAAATTAATATACATAAAACATATGTTTTATGTATGTACATATGTATGTAAAAATACTCAAATACAAAGGATCCAAATATAAGAATTCAAAGGAGATAAGTTCAAGAAAGCTCCAAAGAAGGTAAGATTTAGGTGAAGTCCAAAGAACAGACAGAACTGAATGAGAATGAACCCTTCCTAATCTAACTTCACCTTGCCTTTCCGACATATTGTACAATACAAAATCATTAGACTAGATAAAAGCAATCTATGGCCATACCAGCCTGAACATGCCTGATCTCATCTGATCTCAGAATAATAGATAAAGCAAAAAAAAGGGCTGGGTGTGGTGGCTCATGCCTGTAATCCCAGCACTTCAGGAGACCGAGGTGGGGGATCTCTTGAGTTCAGGAGTTCAAGACCAGCCTGGGCAACATACCAAAACCCGTTCTCCATAAAAAATACAAAAATTAGCAGGGCATGGTGGCGTACACCTATAGTCCCAGCTGCTAAGGAAGCTGAAATGGGAGGACTGTTTGAGCCTGAGAGGTTGAGACTGCGAGAGCAATGAGTGTGTCATTGCACTCCAGCCTGGGTAACATAAAAAAAGTCATGCCAGGTAAGAGAAATCACAGAAATATGAAATAAGAAACTAATTAGCCCACATAATGCTTATTGTAGAGAAGAGGTTAAATATTTTACATAGGAATACATGTCAAATTATATAAATTACATGAGAGAAAAAAGGCTCCAAAAATTGCATAAGATTTTGACATGACTTTCCAATGTCCCCTATTCATACCTACCAACTACACATTTGCTGTTTTAGAGAAATGTCTCAGAACCAATTAAACCAAGGCTCACCTTCAAAACCAGGTACCCAAATAACACAAATTGGAAATTTGTGCTTGTCCTTGCATATAAAGCTGTGTTTTATTTTGCCTTTATATTTACTACTCATTGCTTCATGGATTCAGATAATTTTAGAGCCAGGAGGCATTATTTATAACCCAAATTTTAAATGTTTACATTCCTGAAACATTTGAATATTTGCATAAATGTCATGAAACAAACCAAATTTACTCTGTAGAAAGCACAATTTAGCAGATTATTACTACTAGTTGTATTCTGTCAGCATTCTCCTTTAAGTAAAGGAGAAAGGACAGTACTAGGTAGCCCCATTTATTAAGTCAACATTTTAATAAGGCCAGGCACTGTAGCCCACACCTGTAATCCGAGCACTTTGAGAGGTCAAGGCTGGAGGATTGCCTAAGTCCAGGAATTTGAGACCCACCAGGCAAACAACAGTGAGATTCCCATCACTACAAAAAAATTTAAAAAATTAGCCAGGTGTGGTGGTGCACATCTGGAGTCCCAGATACTTGGGAGGCTGAGATGGATTACATGAGCCCAGGAAGTAGAGGCTGCAGTGAGCAATGATCGCAGAACTGCACACCAGCTAGGGTGACAGAGGGAGACCCTGTCTCAAAAAAAAAAAAAAAAAAAAAAGTCTTCATCTGTCCCTAGGACTATTTGCCTCCTACTCCACCAGTTCATTCTTTGTATTTCCAATAGAATAATCTTTGAAATGTACCTCTAGTCGTTTTACTCAGGTGTTCAGCATGGCAAGCCCTAGCAGTTTCTATGATATGGTCCCTGCCTGAACACTGTGTGCCCTTGCACATATTACTTTCTAGATCTTGAAATGCTCTGCTTCTCCACAGGTTCCCTCTCTTATCTTCCCTATTACTTACTATAATGCTCCCTCGGCTTTCTTTTCTTTGTCTTTTGGTTTTTATCACAATGGTATATATCATAGTTTAAAATCAGATGGTAATACAGGACTTGTTATGAAAATAGTACTGTTATGAAAATAGTACAAGGTGGTTCAGGCCTCCGAATAGTGGGGACTGCAGGTGTAAACTGCACAAATCTTACTATATAGCTTGATGGAATTTTTAGGCATACATCCAAGGAATTACCATGCAAAATCAAGACACAGAACATTTCCAGCACCCCAGTAGGTTCTCTCCTGTTCTCTCCCAGTTAATACCAGCCCTTAGAGGTCATCACTATTTTATCACCATAAATTAGTTTTGCCTATTTTTGAAACTCATAGAGAGTAATGCAGTATTTACCTTTTTTGTGTGTATGTGTGCATGGTAAACTCATTTTTAAGACCAAATTTTATGCATCTTCTCTGTGCAGCAAAACCCTGACAAGATATTATGATTATTATTAATATAAATCATAATAATTATTAATTAATAATAATTAATATAATTAATAATAATTAATAATCACCATTATTAATAATCATAATATAATCTTGTCAGGGTTTTGCTGCATAGAGAAGTCTTGAAATTAGGGCGAGTATGATTTTTATTTCCAGAGGCACAGTGAAATACAAGCTCACCAACAAACTGGCATGTATCTTTCCCCTTGAACTACCTGCCTTGCCAGATGCTTATCTGTCAAAACTAAGCCCAGATGTCAAGTTCTCTCAGACGCCTCCACCAGCCAGCACAGTAGCTCATGCCTATGATCCCAACGCTTAGGGAGGCTTGAGGCCTGAGGCCAGGCCAGGCTTGTTAACCAGCCTGGGCAACATAATGAGGCTTCATCTCTGCAAAATAAAAAAAAATTAGCCAGGTGTAGTGGTGCATACCTGCAGTCCCCACTATTCAGGACGCCTGAACCACCATGCCCAGCTAACAGTACTATTTTCATAACAAGCCCTGTATTACCAGCTGATTCTAAACTATCTGCATATACCACTGCAATAAAAACAAAAACCAAAAGACTAAAAAAAGAAGAGGGGGAAGCATTGGCCATGGAATATAAGAGAAAAAAAGTCTTAGACCAAAAAAAAAAAAGTTAATCATAAAATTTAATTTAAAATCACTTGGATTATTTAGAATTAATGAGAGAGCTCTGAATGCTGAATTTTATTTAACTCTGTTTAACACTTTAGGCAAATAACTTTCCAACTCTAACTTCACATATGGCAGTAGGATAATACCTGTCATCATAAATGAAAAGTGCATGAAGATCATAATATAAAAATGATTATTTCATGAACAAAACTATTAAATTTTATATATAACCAAAAAAACGTTCTCAAGTGTACATAAGTACAGTACTTACTCCCATACTAATCTCTCAGGAATTTATTATTAGCTTCAAGTATTAGAATTAAACAGACAAAACTACATGCTATATTTAAGACTGTTTATTATTAACTATCATTTAAAACTTTAAGCACAAACTTTTTATTTTTATTTATTTATTTATTTATTTTTTTTAAGATGGGGTTTCACCACGTTAGTCAGGCTGGTCTTGAACCCCCAACCTCAGGTGATCCGCCTGCCTTGGCCTCCAAAGTGCTTGGATTACAGGCATGAGCCACCATGCCCAGTCAAGCACAAACTTTTTAAAAGCTGCTGAAAGGAAAATAAATTTTGAGGTGGATACATTTAATATAACTCAATCCCTGTCTTTACTCTATTTTTTATCCCTTGACCTTATAAACATGCAAGCTCTCCATTATTTATACATTTATACATTCATCCAGATGTCCAATAGTTACTGAGCACTTAAAATACATTAGGTACTGCACCTATCCTGACACTGGTCATTCAGCAACAGACCTGACAATAAACATGATAATTACATATTATGATAGAGGCTATATACAAATTGTTCAGAATATTGCACAATAGTTATAGACAAATACCACTTCATATGAGGTGATAAAGGAAGGCCTCCTTCAGGCCATCTGAGCTGTGGGCTTCAGATATGAGAATGATCCAGACATGTAAAAATTTGTAAATAGCCTTTCCAGGATGAGAGAAAATGGCAAATGCAAAGGCTGCAAGCCAGAATAGGTTCTAAGAACAAAAAGATGGCTAGTGCAGCTAGTGTATAGGAGGCAAGAGGTAAATTACCACAGTTGAGGTTGGAGTTTCAAGCAGGAACCAAATTACTTACAGCCTTATAGACCATTATAAAGACTACATTTTTTAAAATTAATTATAGACTTTAAAGAAAGGAATAACAAGATCGGATCTGGATTTTAAGAGTACACCAACTGTGTGAAACTAGGAAAGTACTGCACAATGTCTTGAAGCAATAGATGATGGCAGCGAGGACTAAAGTGGAGGCAATTAAGCAGAAGCTAAAAGACTAAATTGAATACCAAACTAATAGGACTTGGTGACAGATTCTAACTGGAGATAAGAAGATACGGTCAGAAAGTGAGAGAAAGGGAGGAACTGAGGATGTCTCTAAATTTTTCGGTTTAGCAAATAGTGATGCCATTTGCTGTCATGGGAAAGACTAGAGAAGGCCTATCTTGATAGAAGGATCCTTTCCATATGGAATCTCTCCAGACCCTTTCACAAGTCATTATCAAAAGGCAACCACAGGAAACATTAAAAGGCTTTTGCCACAAGGGTAAGATGCTGGGACAACCTAGCTTCTTTACAGAAATGAAAGAGACACTGGAAAGCTTTCTCTGTAAAATCTCTTTTTGGCATAGTTTTGCTTTCAATGCAGTCCATCATCTAGCACCCCAAGAAACATGTTATAGGCAAGGTTCAAAACACCAGTTTTCCTGAACCTTATTCACAAGATAGTGATGAGCTTAAGAACTCCCTAGGCCGGGTGTGGTGGCTCACGCCTGTAATCCCAGCACTTTGGGAGGCCAAGGCATGCAGATCATCTGAGGTACGGAGTTCAAGACCAGCCTGACCAACATGGAGAAACCCCATCTACTAAAAAATACAAAAATTAGCCGAGCATGGTGGCACATCCCTATAATCCCAGCTACTCGGGAGGCTGAGGCAGAATTGCTTGAACCCAGGAGGCGGAGGTTGCCGTGAGCCAAGATCGTGCCATTGCACTCCAGTCTGGGAAACAGGAGCAAAACTCCGTCTACAAAAAAAAAAAGAATTCCCTAAAACAAGGAGCCTGGCTGGGCACAGTGGCTCACGCCTGTAATTCCAGCATTTTGGGAGACAGGAGGATCATTTGAGGCCAGGAGTTCGAGATCAGCCTGGACAACATGGCAAAACCCCATCTCTACTAAAAAATACAAAAATTAGCCAGGTATGGTGGCACACGCCTGTAGTCCCAGCTACTTGGGAGTTGGAGGCAAGAGAATCGCTTGAACCAGGAGGCGGAGGTTGCAGTGAGCCAAGATTGTGCCACTGCACTCCAACCTGGGTGGCAAAGAGAGACTCTGTCTCAAAAATAAGTAAATAAATAAATAAATAAAATTTCAATAATTTTTGTTTGTTTTGTAAAGATAGGGCTTCTCCATGGTGGTCAGGCTGGTCTCAAACTCCTGACCTCAGGTGATTCGCCCACCTCATCCTCCCAAAGTGCTGGGATTACAGGCATGAACCACCGTGCCCAGTCAATAAAAACGAATTTAAAAGAGTCTTACGTTAACGATTACTAATCCCTAATAAAGAGGGGTGTGTTAAGGAAAGGCCTTGAATACTGGCCATCTTTGAATAGACATGTCTTAGGATAGATCTGACTATAAAAGGAAATTATCTTCTATTGCTGCATAACACACACACATAACACAAAAGAAACAAACAGAAAGAACTAGTTTTTATTAGGCTTTTACGTCAATAATTAACTACATACCTCTAACTTCCAAGAGTTCTTTATTATTAAATGAGAGGACTTATTGGAATGCAGAAAAGACATGAAATTGCTCAACTTAAACATAAATGTCACGAGGCCCAAAAAGCAAAAGCAGAAGCATAAACAAGCTCAAGGAGAAGCCATGTTTCCTAGATACGGTATCAAAAGAACTGTCAGTCCCACCTTAATCTTCTCAGTACACCATCCAACTACTAACTTTTAGTTCATAAATAAAAAAAAAATCCCTCCACCACTGCAGCTGTTTAACATTAAAGCTTCTAATTCAAACTCTCAGCATTACTCTAGCGCTGCAAAAACAGATTTTTCTATAGTGACAGCAAAAATAATAATCACTTCTCTAACTTTTCCTGTGATCCAAGCATATAATCAAGTGCCAAAAATCTTCCTTTTCTCATCCTGAGAAAATATGGCTATTGGTTGGGCATCACCATCCCATCTCTAACTTACTTACGCATCTTTCTGGAAGCCAACCCTGAGTGCCGTCACTGTAAAGTCTCACTAAGCACAAAGAGAGACAATGAACAAGAAAAAAACAAACAGCAGCTGTCCAGTTTGGTAAATGGGGAGCTCACTAACCAGCAAGTGATGTAACCTCATTTTGCTCACTCCCCAAAATCCGGGGTTCATCAATATATTTAGCTCCTCTTTGTCAGTGACATGTCAAACTTAGAAACTGAAGATTAATGAGGTGAAAACAGTGAAATTAGTGAAACAGTGAGATTAGTGAAAACAGCACCTTTGTAACCACTCAGGTGACTACATATAAGCAGACTAATTTAAAACTGCCCCATTTTTCTCCTTTACAAATAGTAAGATCCAGCTAGGGACACTTTTGAAAGGCTTAACCGAAACTGACAATTCCAAACTAATGCTAGAAAGTTCACTGGTGAATTTTACAAATTCATAGGAAGGCAAATAATTGCTTTAATAAGGGAGATAAATACTGCATTCCAGAAGGTATTGTGAAATTCAATTTCTGTGTATAGAATGATACGCTATGCTAAACCAGTTAACATCACATCATAGGTAGTATAAATCTAATGAGATTTTAAGATAAATACTGAGAAATTCGTGAACAAAATCTTAGTTGGGAGTCAATGTTTTAAAGTATCTTAGACTTGAAGGATAAGCAAGATGAAAAGTACTGGAATTGTCAACTGTTACATGCTTAATTATTCCAGTAGCAAACACAGAAAACTATAAGTGACTAGGAAATTAAATTCTTTAACATACAACTATTGAGCACATACTATAAAATGAGCACAGTGCTAGAGGCACTTTCAGGCCATCAGAGACACCCATACACACTCTATTTCCATAGCACTTTGTCCTATAGCACTGCAGCATTTAATATACCATAAGCTAATCATGTATAAATAACATGCATATATACTACTTTTGAAAATATGTGCATTATTAAACATACACAAGTTAGAACTATAAACAGAATTTCTAATATTTTATTCCCATCCTCTATGAATAGGCTTACGTTCTTTGATACAAATAGATGTTCCTTGACTTACAATGAGACTACCTCCCAATAAACCCATCATAAGTTGAAAATATCATTAAATCAAAAATGTATTTAATACACCAAATATACTGAACATCATAACTTAGCCTATCTTAAACATGCTTAGAACACTTAACATAGTAATACTGTTGGACGAAATAATCGAACACAATCATGTGTTGAAAATCTCATGTAATTTATTGAATACTGTCCTGAAATATGGTTTCTACTGAATACATATAGCTTTGGCACCATCGTAAAGTCAAATTGCAAGTTGGGGACTGTCTACATGCAGTTAGTGGAGATCACTGACCCAAGCTATATGATCCTAGAGAGAGGGGTCTTGGTTATCCATTTCCTTAGTACCTAATTCATAGCCAGCCTTTTGTAAAAATCTGCTGAATTAATGAGCAAAAGGACATTTAAAAATGTGAATCCATAACATAACTTTTCAACACACTATAGTTCATCACCCAGCTACTTAGTGCAATATGAACGCCAGATTTTAAAGAAAGGGATTAGAAGAAATTCACCCACTATATTTTACCACTACAATTTAAAACCCACTATATTTTATCACTACAATTTGAAAGTTAAGAATCATTCTAATTCAGCCAATTCTTACACACACACACACACATACACACTACCTTATAATCCTATTTCCAGAAAGACGAAAGGAAGCAGAGAGGAGCAGAGAAGACAGAAGAATTAAAAAACTGGAGTCTTGCTCTGTCGCCCAGGCTGGAGTACAGGGGCGCAGTCTTGGTTCCCTGCAACCTCCACCTCCCAGGTTCAAGTGATTCTCCTACCTCAGCCTCTCAAGTAGCTGGGACTACAGGCACGTGCCACCATGCCCAGCTAATTTGTGTATTTTTAGTAGAGACAGGGTTTCACCATATTGGCCAGGCTGGTCTCGAACTCCTGACTTCATGATCCACCTGCCTCAGCCTCCCAAAGTGCTGGGATTACAGGCGTGAGCCACCACACATAGCCTGGTAAATATTTTTAAGATGTCTTACAGTTCTAAAATGATCTAAAATGCAACTTATCTTTCACTGAACGTTTTTTGAATGTCGTGTTCCAAGCATTTAAAATACATTTTTAAGAATACACAAGCCACAAACTTAGATGCAACAAGGAGGTGAAAACAAGATGAAGAACATGCTGCTCAAATTTCCAGTATCCATGAAGTACAACAGGTATACTTCCTTAGAAAACACACGCAATATAAACAAGAGTCAAGGCTTTCCTTGTATTCTACTCAAGATATTTAAGAAAGACAGATTCAAGACAAAAAATAAAAGCTACCATTAATACATCTCCCTAACAGTGTTTAAACGCACACTTTTAGAAAACATTAAGGTTTAGACAACTGACAAACAGTCTAGCTAAAAGAGTGTGCAAAAATCAATCTTCCTAATTTCTAGGTGCTTCTAAAATATAACTGAAGTCACTAGACTGCCCTTCCACTCAGGTCCAGTAAGTGTTATCTGTCATTAACATAACACTTCATTTCCAAGGCCCCACTTTGCAAGATAAACTGCCTGCAATTCCATGTTTGTATATGGTAACATATGCCTATTTTTTTAAATACTGCCTTAATGAGAGCTAGGCATTATTTAGTGTTCAACAATTTTAAGTAAAGCCAAGGAGACAAGTATTTCAGTAGTTTTATCAAGCTTGTTTTGCACACACTGAACGAGTGTCAAATCCTATCTACCCCTTTCCCCATTCATTTTATACAATATAAACAAGTAAATGAAACCAATGGACGCAGGTTTTAGCAATTATTCAAGCGCTCAAAAGAGGTTCCAAGCCACTTTTAGCTCTATCAGAAGCTTCATAAACTCTTTTCTGTAATCTTACTTAAATTCTATATTAAAGTCCGACATTTACTAAACAGTAACATGTTTAAAGAGCTACCCACTTTTAAAAAAGAAGGGGGCTTCTGGTTTACATTTAGAAATACAATTTTCTCAACTTGCTGTTCTCTTTTGCTTTAATTTTCCTCTAAAGCAAACTGGTAAAATGTAAATTCATTCCAATAGTTACAAATAAGCTCTTAACAAATATTTCACTACCTCTTCAAATATATGTGTTTTGAAATTCAACAGCCAGACACTGTATAAGAAACTGAACAAAAACGTTCCAGTCAGATCAGTTTAAAATGAAATTAACTTCATTTGTATTTACAAACATACAATCTTAGTTTGATAGGAGATTAAGCAGGCTAGAGTTGGATAAAAGTTTAATTTTAGAATTTCCAATGCCAGGTTCATCACTGGTATTCACACCCTCAAACTTAAGAAACACTTCTGAACCTTGCAGCTGTAAATCAGTTTGACTAATGTCCTCTTTCACGCCTTGTAACGCCATTGCCTAATTGATGCCAGACCTGTCAGGCTCAACAGCATCCCGGAAATGACTAGCCTACTAGGGCTGGAAACACATCAAGAATTTGGAATATTTCTCATATTGGGGCAGAGAAAAAAAGTTCAAGTGAGATTGTCCATAAAAACAATCATTATGCTGTTCCACAGGGAGGAAAAAAAAAGACAGACATAAAAGGCATATTTGTGTTATTCTGGTAAATCCACCACCAATACATCTAAATTCTGTATCTTACTGTCAGGTGATGGCCAACTGAACTTATCCCTCTTCTTCCTAGATACGAACAAGAGTTCACTTCTCATGCCTCATTTTGAATACCCGTCTTTTAATCTAATTTTCATTTTATATCCTTAGCTACTAAAACCACCTGGAGCATGGCTGATTTCTTGACTTGGAAACCTGTTAACATAATAACTAGCTCCTAATCTTCTTAATGTTTTTTCACTTCTTACCAAGAATATCCATTAAATATCTAAAAGAAATACAAGCATGCACAAATCTACACACACTGAAATCCCAGTCATGAAAAATTAAGACATTCCGGCCATAAACTATGCAACAGACACTTCCAGTTAGCGTGTGCTTTAGTGATCATGGACAGCGGTATCAGAGTGAGTCGTAGGGGGTTGGGGCTGCCAACAATATACTGTGCCTCACAGCCAATAAGCAGCAGGCCGGGACTGGCAGCTAGACCAGTCTCTAAAGGGAGCTTTAATATAATATCTGAATGCCGGACTTCCCAATGCCATTTCATGGAGAGGGATGGAGCGAGAACTGGGAATCAAGTGCAGTCAAAGGCTCTGATCAACGTCGGAGAAGATGAAACCTAACACAAGGTCTGGTGGCAAAGCCAGCTGTCCAGTTTCATCTCACCTCAAGCACAACTTCCTTTCAGGTCGTTGTTATCAAAGTCAGCCGCTCAAACGATGAAGGGTGGCAGGAGTGGATGGCCACAGTCCCCAAGAGACTGGCATAGGCCCTCGGAAAAGGCAGGGACTCCCCAGATAGGAAGGGGCTTCCAGTAGCAGAAAGAAGCGCTTTGCAGCCGCCTCCTCGCCCCCTTCCAGCTAAGGCTGTTAGGAACGAGGTTGGATGTTGTTGGAGGTTTTTATGAAGCAATGATAGGGGAAAAATGGCAGTGAAGGATGAGGGGGGCTGAAAGGGCTGGAGCCGCCCAAGAAAACGGGGAGAGGAGGACTTCCCTGGACACATCCAAGATAACAACGCCACCAGAGATCACGGGCACTGCCCTGCCAGCGCCCGATCCCCCTCTTCAGGGCAAGCTTCGCCCCTTTCCATACGGTCCCAATTCCCAAACGCTGCTTCCCACACGATCTCTCGCTCCCATCACACTCCCCATGGTCAGCCGCCTTTCCCTTCCGCCTCAGGCGCCCCACGCCCTCAACCTCCCCTCTCCTTCCTGGTCACCCACCCTCCAGGCTGCCCGTCGCCGGCCTCCCAGGCAGCTCGCCCAGACCCCTCCCCCCTCACCTCTCCTCAGCGCCTCCTCGTAGCTGAGGAATCCGATCCGTGACTCCTTGGCGCCCATGCTCCCCACATCCCCTCGGCCGGGGGTCGGAGCCTGGTCTCGCCCCCACCCCCCTCCCGCCTTCTCCTCGGCGTCCCTGGGTGACGGTGTCGGCGTCCCCCGCCCCCACCTCCCCCCACACTAACAAGTGCGGCTTCTGCCCCGGCGGCTCCTCCCGGTCGCCGCCACCGCCTCCATGCCGGATCACGTGACCCGCTCCCACCCCGCCCCCTTTCCCTCCCTCCTACTCCGCCCTTCTCTCTCCTCCCTCCTCTTCCCTCCTCACGCCCTCTTCCCTCCCCCGCCCCCTCCCGCCAGCCCCGCCGAGGGTCACGGGACCCGAGGACTGGGTTTGTTCCGGGTAATGGCCGCCCAGGGCCGCACGCTCTGCCCCGCCCCACGCTAACCGCGCGCAGGAGCGGTGGGGAGGGGGACGCATCGCCGCACGTAACGCATCATCCCCACTTCTAGCCAATCCAAGCCGCGCGGCCCGCCCGGGCGCCTCCGCCGGCGGCAGGGGGCGGTGACTTCCGGGGCGCTTGAGGACGACCCCGCCCGCCTACACGTTCTCGGGCTCTGTGCGGGGTTGGAGGGGTGGTCCGAGCTGTTGACGGTTAGTGTAGCAGTGGTCGGGACCCGACGTGGGAGATCGCGGAATCTTAGGGAACCGGGTTCTGAGGGGTGCGGCATGCGGCTCAGAAGAAAAAGGAGTGGGCAGACAGGGAACTCCCAACGTTAGGGACGTCTTTGACAGGGAGGGCGTTGTGAAAGGAAAGGAGAATCTCAAGGCTTTCCTGTGACGAAAGAATGCTCACTCCTAGCGGCAGAGCCCTGAGGAAAGTGAACCTTGTAACGAAGTGGATCTGCCTTTTCGGGTCAGCTAGCCCGCCCGGCGCACCTTCTCAGCCTGAGCCTGCCTCTTGTACGCGTTCTCTGGAAAGCGCTGTGCAAAGGCTTATCCTTTCCCAGAGTTTCTCCCCCAGAAACATGAGGGCTACAAGGCTTGAGTGGAGTTGTTTGGGTTTTTTTTTTTTAATCTGTGGTAAAATATACGTAACAAAATGTACCATTTTCACCATTTCTAAGTTCAGTGGTATTCAGAACATTGACATTGCTGGGCATCCATTGCCACGTCCCATTTCCCACCGTTTTTCATATTGCAAAAGTGTGTCTATTAAACGGTAACTCCCCATCCCCCCTCCCACTGGTCGGTGGCAACGCCCGTCCTATTCTCTCAGTTTCACTACTCTTAAGTATTTCCTCTGAGTGGAATTCTGTAGCCTTTCTCTTCTGTGACTGGCTTATTTCACTTGGCATCGTGCCTTCCAGGTTCACGGTGTGGCAGCATGTGTCTGCTCTCCCAGTCCTCCTCTCCATTTCCCAAAGAATGGAAAGCAGGGATGGGAACAGCTGTTTGTGCGCCTGTGTTTAGAACAGCAGTCATTATTCACGAGAGCCAAAAGGTGAACACACCTAGAGCCATAAATGGAGAAACCAAATGGGATATATATGTACAGTGGAATTATTTAGTTTCTTGATTTGCAACTCTATTTAGTTTGCTTTAGTTTATCTTCAACTTACAAGTCACAGAATAAAGCTTCTGGAAAAGGAAGCAATATTGAAAAAGTAACCATTTGGATTGGATTAGACTCAAGGTGCCAGTTAGGTGATTTAGGGCCAGGGAAAGGTTATTAGTTCCTAAAACCAACAGATTCTAATATACCCTGCTAGAGAAAGAAGGTAATATTCTGTGTTTTTCTTTTTTTGAGACGGATTTTCGCTCTTGTCAGGTGCCCAGGCTAGAGTGCAGTGGCGCGATCTCGGCTCACCGCTACCTCCGCCTCCCGGGTTCAAGTGTTTCTCCTGCCTCAGCCTCCTGAGTAGTGGCAGGCGCATGCCACCACATCCAGCTAATTTTTGTATTTTTAGTACAGATGGAGTTTCTCCACGTTGGTCAGGTTGGTCTCGAACTCCCGACCTCAGGTGATCCGACCGCCTCGGCCTCCCAAAGTGCTAGGATAACAGGCGTGAGCTACTGCGCCCGGTAAATATTCTGTGTTTTTTCTACTCACCTTTCCTGGCAAACCAGATCAGCAGCGTGGCATTAGTCACAGCGCTGCCCTTTCCAGTTCACTGTGAGCCAGTTAAAATTTTAAGACCTCAGATTAGCTGCATTACTGAAAGGCCATGAATCAGGGAGTTGTGAATAAATTTCAAAGCCTTTAATTTCCAGGTCATTAGCTCGGTATAGACAGACATCAGACAAAACACCTCAGTCATCTTCAGCCTGCAGAGTGCAAGTTCCAAGTTAGATTATGGTAATTAATGGGAAGTGAATCTTACAGAAGGGCCCAGCTGTGAGGGGAAAAATCCCTCAAGAGTTCAACTGCAACATATACTACACATTATTACTGTCCTAAACAATCAGTACCTATGGATGGCCTTGCTATACAAGGGATAGGCTTGGGTGTTTACCCACTTGATTTGCAGTGGAATTGGGAACAAATTAGTGGATCTGTTTGTGGCACTTACCCCACTTGAAAGATGGGACTAGAGTTGCAGCTTAGAGATAGTAATTATTACAAAATACTCAGGAAATAATAGAATATGACCTCCTGTGTCATTTTCCCACGGGGTGCATTCTAAGAGATACATGGAGCTGTTTTGTTAGCGTGCAAATACCATTGACTACTTACATAAACTTAAATGGTATATCCTGCAGCACACCTGGGCCTATTGCTCCTAGGCTACAAACCTGCATGTTACTGTACGAATGCTGTAGGTAATTTTAACAATGGTATTTGTGTATCTAAACATAGAAAAGATACAGTTTAAAAAACAGTATAATCTTATGTGACCACCATCATATATGTGGTCCTCCTTTGAAATGCATGACTGCAGCACATGACTGTATGAACTTATTATAAAGTAAGATTTACAGCAGTACTAACATACATGAACTTTCAAGATTTCCTCCTTAAATTTCAGGCCTGGCATCCCCTAAGGCCGTAAAAATTCCACTCCATCAACAACTTGTCATGGATTAAGCACTTCTAAAAATTGTTGAGTTGAGATAGCAGACTAAGAAATACAATTTCTCCTTGTCTGAGTTAAATTAAGCATATTATTGAAGCCAGTGAAGCAGATAGTTATGTCTGATGGGAATTTTAAATGTTAAACTCAGATTAAAACCTGCATTTTGGCTTGTATTACACAGTAGCAGGCAGTCAAATGTTAAATATCCCTCTAAAACTTAAAATTGGTACAGTACTTAAGTCGAGTAATGTAGAAAGTCTAAAGTCTACTTGTCATGCTGAAAGGAATTCTATTAATCTTTCAGTTTGTTCAATTTCATTATATTTTACTTAATCCATTGAAGAGTTGGCCAGCCACCTCACTTTTAAGTACTCAGTTATACTTAGGAGACCATTGCTTTAACTATAATTACATGCCTACAAAAGGCTTATCCATATAAAGATTTAAAGCACAGGAGACTGGTATGTAATTTCTGCTTCCAGTTGGGCAACCTAAATGACAGTGTTCCTCAGTTTGTACTCACAGAGAAATGACAAAAGAATAGGACAGTCATTTTAGTACTGGGAGATCAATAAATACAGGTGGAAAAGCACCCGATTTATGTATAACTTCATTGCTACAACATGAGACCAACACTCTATGAAGTGTAACTATACATTAAGAGGATTGATTTTTCAGTATTATGGACTTGTTATGCAGTGAAACAGTATGAGGATGTGGTCATATGTCTTGTATTTTTATTTACACTAAAGCACTTGAAGCTTTTTTTTTTTTGTAGACAGGGTCTTGCTTTGTCACCCTTGCTGGAGTGCAGTGGCACAATCAGAGCTCACTGCAGTTTTGACCTGCCGGGCTCAAGCAATCCTCCCACCTCAGCCTCCCAAGTAGCGGGGACTACAGGCATGCGCCACCACACCTGGCTAATTTTTATATTTTCTGTAGAGACAGAGTTTCATCATGTTGTCCAGTCTGGTCGTGAACTCCTGGGCTCAAGTGATCTGCCTGCCTTAGTCTCCCAAAATGCTGGGATTATAGATGTGAGCCACCACACCCGACCCAAAGCTATTTTTGTACAAGTAATACATGCTCATTTTCCATTAGTACACAATTATATAATGTAAAAGATCACTTCCAAAATATTGAAAGAATGACTAAAGACACATCATTCTCTAATCTGCAGTTAAAGAAATTTCTCCTTTCTTTTTATCATTCTTTTGAAAGTGCTGGCTGGTCACAGTGGTTCCAACTAAACTGTAATTCCAGTGCTTTGGGAGGTCAAGGCAAGAGGATCGCTTAAGGCCAGGAGTTTGAGATAAAAAGTGCCATCCCCTAAGAGCTTAAGACACACAAGATACCTAAGTTAAAAGTAAGACTAGGAAAGAAAACATTAAGATAACTTTTAACTTAGACTTACCTTGGAGATTCTCTTTTTGTTTTACTACAATCTATGCTTGGCACACAAACTACTGCTCACTGATTGTGTGAGTTAAAGTTTACCCTGTTATATTCCTGCATTGCCCTTCTTTTAATAGTCAGTAATTGTAGTATAATTTGAAAACTCTTTTTTTTTAAGACAGAGTCTCTCTCTGTCGCCCAGGCTGGAATCCAGTGGCACAATCTCAGCTCACTACAACCTCCACCTCCCAGGTTCAAGTGAGTCTCCTGCCTCAGCCTCCTGAGTAGCTGGGATTACAGGCACCCGCCACCACACCCAGCTAATTTTTGAATTTTCAGTAGAGAAGGGGTTTCACTGTGTTGGCCAGGCTGGTCTCAATATTCTGACCTCATGATTCGCCCGCCTCAGCCTCCCACAGTGCTAGGATTACAAGTGTGAGCCGCTCTCGGCCAATTTGAAAACTCTTAAAAAGAGTTTTACAGTGCGCATAAGGATGGGATTAATCATTAGAGTCTTAAAAGGAGCTAGGAAATACAGCATGTGATTTATGATTCTAGGTTAAGATAAAACTTTTTTGCTTGGTGGTACTAACACAATTAACATCTTTAAAAATCCCTATGTTTTCTTCAAAACAGATTTGAAAGCTATAAAATAACACTTGGTTAAAAGTGTTCTGGCAGGCCAGGCATGGTGTTTCATGCCTGTAATCCCAGCAGTTTGGGAGGTCAAGGCAGGAGGATTGCTTGGGCCAATGAGTTTGAGATCAGCCTAGGCAACACACAAGAGACCCTGTCTCTACAAACAATAAAAATTTAAAAACTAGCCATCTCAAAAATTTTTTTTAATTAGCTGGGCACACTGGTGTGCCTCTGTATTCTCAGCTATTCAGTAACCTGAGGTAGGAGGATCACTTTAGCCTGGGAGGTAGAGGATACAGTGAGCCATGATTGTGTCACTGCACACTCAAGCCTGGGCAACAGAGTGAGACCCTGCCTCAAAAAAAAAAAAATGTGTTTTAAGGTGTTTTGAAAACTCTGTGTAGTCACTGGTGTTCTGGTGGGAGGGAAGCAAAGAGAATGAAATCTGGGTTTCTCAGAAAGAGGAAGGAAATTCACATAAGAAAGAGGAAGTTGGCAAGCCCCTCACTCATGCCTATTTAATATCTTCCCACTACCCTAACAATTTAGTATAAATGTTGCAAATAGTTTATTTTAATATTCATAAAGCACTTTTTGTGTGCTAAACCCTGGGAAATACAAAGATGATTTTTTTCTTTTTAAGTTGCTTAGCCAGGTACAGTGGCTGGCTCGGAAGTTACACTTCGTATGTAATCCTAGCACTTTCGGAGGCTGAGGCAAGAGGATTGATTGAGGTCAGAAGTTCAAGAACAGCAGATACAAAGTTGTCCCCAGAAAATCCATAGAGAACAGGTTCAAATTTCCCCCACTGAGACTAACTCTCCCCTATTATAGTAGCTCAGATTGTGTGCTAGTCTCATGGGCAATCTTTCTGGAAAAGGGTGCTAACTTATCCCAAATCTTCTAGTTTTTGTCTGAGTGAAATGAAAATGAAGGTGGGCAAAGTGAAATTCTAGTTAATAGGTCACTGTGTGCATTTATTAGCTGCACCCCAATTTTGTATTGTACAAACACTAATATAAGGATCTTCCATTCTAGTGACTGTCTCCTCAAAAGAGAAAGCCTAGGAGGGGAACAACATTTTCTCCATCCTCAATATTCCATCCCTCACGGATTTTTTTTTTTTCTTTTGATACAGGGTCTCACTCTGTTGCCCAGGCTGGAGTGCAGTGGTACAGTCACAGCTCACAGCAGCCTCGACCTCCCAGGCTCAAGTGATTCTCCCACCTCAGCCTCCCAAGTAGCTGGGACCACAGGCGCACACCACCACACCTGGCTAATTTGTTTATTTTTTTGTAGAGACAGGGTTTTACCATGTTGCCCAGACTGGTCTTGAACTTCTGGGCTCAAGTGATCCTCCCTCTTTGGCCTCCCAAAGTCACTGTGCCTTATTGATCAGTTATTCTTCTGAAATGCTAAATTAGTAATCAGAATCACTTTCCAGCTACAGTATGCATCGCTTTGCTTACACGAGTGTACCTATGCTCCTGTAATTCTGGGTTGTCATTGCTTCATAAGAAATTACTGCAAACACTGAGTGGCACAAAACAATGACAACATTTATTTTGCTTATGAACTGCAATAAGCAAGGCTCAGTGGGAGGAGCTCATCTGTGCTCCATTTGGTGTCAACTGCAGTGGCCTGAAAGCTAGGAACTGGAATCCTCTGAAGGCTTCCTCGCTCACATGTCTGCCAGTCAGCTAAGACTTTAGCTGGAGCTGTCAGTAAAAACAGCTAAGCACAGCTAATGTTGTGCTTCCTGTTTCCTCACAACATTGTGATTAGGTTCCAAAGATGGGCATCCTGAAAAGAGAGGAGGGGAGAGAAGGGGGCTGGTATAGGGGGTGGGTAAGCTGTATCTCTTTTATGACCTAACCTCAGATATAACACAGTGTCACTTCTGCTACATTTTAGTCATTGAAGTAGCCACAAAGTTCTGCCCAGGTTTAAGGGGCAGCAAAATAATCTCCAGAAATGTTGTCACGCCACACAGTCTGCCCTCTGGTTACAATTTAGAGTCCTCCCACTTGTCAGATGCATACACTGTTTCCTCTGAAACCGCCTTGAGGTCTAGGATCTCATCATCTAGATCAGGTCCAGGAGGACTAAGGCTCCTCAGGTGTGGTTCCTCAAATACAGTGTCTTTTGACTTGAACACCTGCTCCTAGTTAGTATACACTGAGTGTATTTAAGGAAAGGGGTTCGTGGCCAGGTTCGGTGGCTCACACCTATAATTCCAGCACTTTGGGAGGCCAAGGCGGCTGGATCACCTGAGGTCAGGAGTTCAAGACCAGCCTGGCCAACATGGGGAAATCCCATCTGTACTAAAAATAAAAAAATTATCTGGACATGGTGGCACGAGCCTGTAATCCCAGCTACTTGGGAGGCTGAGGCACAAGAATCACTTTAACGGAGGCGGAAGTTGCAGTGAGCCAAGACTGCCACTGCACTCCAGCCTGGGTGACAGAGCGAGACTCATCTCAAAAAAAAAAAAAGGAAAGGTGGTCATAATGTATTGAACTTACTTTTAAATGGTTCAGGGACAAACTATATATTTTTTCACACCTATATATTTGAAGACTATATATACATATAGAAACATGGGCTGGGAGCAGTGGCTCCCACCTATAATCCCAGCACTTTGGGAGGCCAAGGTGGGAGTATCGATTGAGCCCAGGAGTTCAAGACCAGCCTGGGTAACATAGTGAGACACTGTCTCTACAAAAAGTTAAAAAATTAGCCAGGCATGGTGGCACATGCCTGTGGTCCCAACTACTTGGGCAGCTGAAGTCAAAGGATTGCTTGAGCCTGGGAGATCAAGGCCATAGTGAGCCACAATCACATCACTGCACTCCAGCCTGGCTGACAGGGTGAGACCCTGCCTCAAAAAAAAAAAAAAAAAAAAAGAAAAAGAAAAAAGAAAAAATATGCACACACACACACACACACATATTTCTGGAGATTATTTCACATTCCTTGAGCCTGGGCAGAACTGTGTGACTGCTTCAATGATGGAATGCAGCAGAAGTGACACTGTTACATTTGAGGCTAGGTTTATATATGGAGAGAGGCAGGGGAGAGGGAGAGAGAATGCAAATAATAAAGCAAATTGAACAAATGTTAATAGGTGAATCTGAATAAAGGGTATTTGCAAGCGTTCTTTATACTATTCTTGTTTTTGTAACTTTCCTGTAAGCTTGAAATTATTTCCAAATCAAAAGGTTTTTTTAATATGATGCATATGGAATAGGTCCTGAGCTTTAAATATTTTGATGTTTTTAATTCCAGAGCAAATCCCAACTTGATTTTTGTACTAACTCTTTAGTTCCTCCTTTGCCCAGATGTCTATAAGAAGACAGATCTCATTTCCTGAAAGAACTAGTTCTAGGAGAAACTCTCTTTGAAAGAGGAGATTTGGCATAATGAGACTCAACTTTTCAATGATCTTCATATAACCTATCACACTAAAGGCATTTTGAAGCTATGCATGGTTTATAGGGAAATTGTAAAAGAATGCACCTCAGCCTCCTTGTAACAAAAGAGACTGGGATGAGCTGCCTTAAAGAACCATCATTGTGTTCCCAGGGAACAAATTCTAAAAATAGTGGCTGCTGAGAAACAACCTTCTCATCTTTCCTGTATGAAAAGTTCACTTAAATAGAAGGTAGGTCTTTTTACTTACAGTGTCACAGTCTCCAAACAAATAAGGAGTAATCACGACTAAATGTCCCATTTTAGAAGCTGTTTGGATGGGTGTGATGACTCCTTCCCTGTAATTCTAGCACTTTGGGAGGCCAAGGCAGGCGGATCACTTGAGGTGAGGAATTGGAGACCAGCCTGGCCAACACAGTGAAACCCTCATTTCTACTGAAAATACAAAAGTTAGCCAGTATGGTGGTGTGCACCTGTAGTCCAGCTACTCAGGAGGCTGAGGCATGAGAATTGCTTGAACCAGGGAGGTAGATGTTGCAGTGAGCCAAGATATCGCTCCACTGCACTCCAGCCTAGGCAACAGAGCAAAACTCTGTCTCAACAAAAAGACAAAAGAAAACTTTTACAAAAAGAGAAGCTTTTTTTTTTTTTTGAGACAGTCTTCTTGTGTTGCCCAAGCTGGAGTGCAATGGCGCAATCTCTGCTCACTGCAACCACCCCTTCCTGGGTTCAAGTGACTCTCCTGTCTCAGCCTCCTGAGTACTGGGATTACAGGCATGCACCGCCATGCCCAGATAATTTTTTGTATTTTAGTAGAGAGGGGGTTTCACCATGTTGCCCACACTGGTCTCAAACCCCTGAGCTCAAACAATCCACCCAACTCGACCTCCCAAAGAGCTAGGATTACAGGCATGAGCCACTGCACCCAGCTGAATCTGTTAGTGTTTTTAAAATCATGTGGTTGAATTGATTGAGCCCAAGAGTTTGAGACCAGCATGGGCAACATATCAAAACCTCATCTCTACAAAAATACAAAAATTAGCCAGGCATGGTGGCATGTGCCTGTAGGCCCAGCTGCTCAAGAGGCTAAGGTGGAAGGATCACCTGAGCCTGGGGAGGTGGAGGCTGCAGTGAATCATGATCACACCACTGCATTCCAGCCTGGGCAACAGAGTGAGACCCTGTCTCAAAAAATAAAATAAAATAAAATAAATAAAATATTCTAGTTGTGAACCCAAAAATAAATAAAATAAAAGGCACCTTGGGGCCATTTAATAAATTCATTTATAACCATTGTGCATAGAATTTTATTCTTTCAAAGCTTATTATTTGGCTGGGCACAGAAGCTCACTCCTGTAATCCAGCACTTTGGGAGGCTAACATGGGAGGATTACTTGAGCCCAGGTGTTGAGACTAGCCTGAGCAACACAGACCTCCACCTCTCCAAAATTTCTTTTTTAAATTTAGCCATGTGTAGTGGTGCACACCCATATTCTCAGCTACTCAGGAGGCTGAGGAGGGAGGATCACTTGAGCCCAGGAGGTCAAGGCTGCAGAGAGCTGTGATCATACCGCTGTACTCCAGATAGTGCAAGGCCTTGTAAAAAAAACAAAAACAAAAAACCAAACAAACAAAAAACATTATTCTGAAAAAATTTTTTGTTTTTTTGAGACAGAGTTTTGCTCTTGGTTACCCAGGCTGGAGTGCAAATGTGCAATCTTGGCTCACCGCAACCTCTGCCTCCTGGGTTCAAGTGATTCCCCTGCCTCAGCCTCCTGAGTAGCTGGGACTACAAGCACGCACCACCACGCCCAGCTAATTTTTGTATTTTTAGTAGAGACAGGGTTTCACCATGGTGACCCAAATGTTCTCAATCTCTTGATCTCGTAATCTGCCCGCCTCAGCCTCCCAAACTGCTGGCATTACAGGTGTGAGCCACTGTGCCTGGCCAAAATTTTTTTTTTTTTGAGACAGAGTCTTGTTCTTGTCATCCAGGCAAGTGCAGTGGTGCCATCTTGGCTCACCACAACCTCTACCTCCCAGGTTCAAGCAATTCTCCTGCCTCAGCCTACCAAAGAGCTGAAACTATAGGCCCATGCCACCATACCCAGCTAATTTTTGTAATTTTAGTAGAGATGGGGTTTCACCATGTTGGTCAGTCTGGTCTCGAACTCCTGACCTCATGATCTGCCCTCCTCAGCCTCCCAAAGTGCTGGGATTACAGGCATGAGCCACCATGCCCAGCTTTTCTTTCTTTCTTTCTTTCTTTATTTTTTGGTCAGGTTGATCAGTTGCTCAAAGACTAACATGCTAATCAAATTTCAGTGAAACACAAGCCTAAACCAGGAAGAAGTCAAAACCCTGAATAGACCAATAACGAGGTCTGAAGTTGAGGCAGCAATTAAAAGCCTACCACCCAAAAAAAGCCCAGGTCCAGATGGGTTCACAGACGAATTCTACCAGACATACAAAGAGGATCTGGTACCATTCCTTCTGAAACTATTCCAAACAATCCAAAAAGAGGGAGTCCTTCCCAAATCATTTTATAAACCAACATCATCCTGATACCAAAACCTGGCAGAGACTCAGCGAGAAAAGAAAACTTCAGGCAATATCCATGATGAACATAGATGCAAAAATCTTCAATAAAATACTGGTAAACCATTTGCAACAGCACATCAAAAACCTTATTCACTATGATCAATTGGGCTTCATCCCGTGGATGCAGGGCTGGTTCAACATAGGCAAGTCTATAAACGTCATTCAGCACATAAACAGAAACAAAGACAAAAACCACATGATTATCTCAATTGATGCAGAAAAGGCCTTTGACAAAATTCAACAGCCTTTTATGCCAAAAACCCTCAATAAACTAGGTATTGATGGAACATATCTCAAAATAATAAAACCTATTTACAACAAACCAACAGCCAATATCATACTGAATGGGCAAAAACTGGAAGCATTCCTTTTGAAATCTGGCACTGGACAAGGTTGCCCTCTTTCACCACTCCTATTCAATATAGTATTGGAAGTTCTAGCCAGAGCAATTAGGCAAGAAAAAGAAATAAAGGGTATTCAAAAGGAAAGGAGGAAGTCAAATTATCTCTATTTGCAGACGACATGATTGTATATTTACAAGACCCCATCGTCCGCCCAAAATCTCCTGAAACTGATAAGGAACCTCAGCAAAGTCTCAGGATACAAAATCAATGTGCAAAAATCACAAGCATTCCTATACACCAATAACAGACTTAAAGAGAGCCAAATCAAGAATGGACTGCCATTCACAATTGCTACAAAGAGAATAAAATACCTAGGAATACAA